>VZTZ01023423.1:125976-138711 GCA_013400955.1 Drymodes brunneopygia
GGCAGCGCTGCGCTCCCGCTCCCGCGGCACGGAGCGCTTCCACCCGGAGCGCCCCGTCCGCTCCGAGCCTGCCACCCGCACACAAACACCCAGGTTAGCCACGGCTTCGTGTCATCCCGTCCCTTCGCGCTGCGTTTAGTTCTGCCGTGCCCTCGCCCAAGAGCAGCAGCCGCGGATGCTGGGCTGAGGACGGCTCCGGCAGGCGGTCAAACGAGCAAAGGAGTGAGCAGACAGGGAAAAATAGTGCAAAACAATGTTTTTGTTCAGATGAGTATAGCTGGCACAGAAAGCCTGTGGCAGGGAAAAAAACCCAAACAATAAAAAGAACAACAACGACAAAAACCACCTGAATTTTTATCAGTCGTGCACTAAAGCTGCATCACTGGCTTCTGACGACCCAAGGCACCTTCGGCCACGTAGCAGCACAGGTTTAGGGGTCTGGTGGTTCCTGAGAGAGGGACGCTGGGCAAACCCACCTGTTGTCTGCCTGGAACCAGGCAGGTTCTCTGATCTCCCCCTGAAAAAGGACTTGGATCTCTTCTGGTATCTGAACCTTCTCACCACCACTGAAGCTTGCTCATATCATTATTTTTAATGTTATCTTGTACTTTTTAATGTATTAAGGGATACTAAGTAAAAAGTAAGTTGGTTTTTTTATTTGTATTTGTTCAAATTCATTCATAGAGCAATTTGTGTCAGAAAACCATAAAACCTGAAAAAGTACCACAATCTAAAATGTAAGAGTCCAGACAATATTAAATGACATCTTTTGTTTTTCAGACAGATTTTAAGCAAGTTTTTAGTTACTAATACACAGCTAATACAATGGACTTCTGGGTAATTATTAGGCACATCAGTAAATATTTATAATATATTAAGTTTCATTTGCTTTATTTAGTTCTGAAATAATATTAGATGCAAATTGCAAACACTTGAGGTGTAGCTTAGACATCAGGATGTTGCATGGATTTTCTGTAACCAAATACATTTGATCTTGCCTTTAAGGTCAGCCCTAGTCACCTGTGCTTGCTTGTGGAGCAGAGCTTTGTTCATTTCAGCATGGAAGTTTGTGCCTTTTCTGTCCCCACCACCAAAACATCTGCTCACAGGCCTCACTGTCCTAGCCTAACATGTCCTCAGACACAAATACTGAAATCTCACAGTGTTTCCCAAGCCTCTCTCTGTTATGTAGAACAGTGTGAAAGTCTCCATATAGTCTTGTTAAACAAAATGAAAGTGGATTTCAGCTATTTAGAGATTATAGAAAGAGTTGAACATATCACTATGATGTGTACAAGTCAATGATCCTGGTAGTAATACGGAAGTCACTGAAAAGGAAGAAACAACCAGATTCCAGGTTTTACATTCAGAAAAGCCCTCTCTATTTCCATCCTTTAAAATGCAGTATTTAAGTGCAGCAAAAAAATTAGGGTAACAAAGAAAACCAACTGAGACAGAAATTACTCTCCAGTGGTAGTTTGCACTGGGAGGGAAAGAGAGTAAGCAGAGACTCACAAGCAGCAAAACACTACTGCAGCTGCTTGGCTTACACCTGAGACTCCCAGCTAACTCTTCCCTCATGCAGACCTTCAATCGCGCCATCTCAGTACAGCTCGTTGCCAGGTAGCCAGTAGCAAACAAGAAGGCTACCCATTATAATCCCCACTCTCATTGCAAAAATATCCACATTGTATTATCTTCCTTTATGACAGCCTATTACCAAGGAGTTTTTCTCTGCCCCATGTGCTGAAAAGAGTTTTACACAGCTGCCTGTGATCCCGCAGCAGCTGATGAGATGCAGGGCTGAGTTGGTAAACACGGTGGTTTCAGACATCCTGCCTTTTTTCTACCCGAACAGCTGTCCCCCAGGCTGCTTCTCCAGGTCTGCCTGATGACCCCGCTGCCTCCTGCTGAGCAACTCTGCCAGACACATCTGGGGGGCCCAGGGAATGTGCTGGAGCTGCACTACAAACGCACTCTTGTCCCCAGCAGCTCTCAAGGCAGTGCTGACAGACTCTGGAGTAGCCCACATAGGTCAGTTAGACAGAGTACTCAGCCTCCTTCGGTGATGGGTACACCCTTTTCATTTATTTCTTCCCTCCTCTCCCTCCTCCTTTCCCCCCCAAAGATCCCGACTCTTTACACCAGTGCTCAGAAGCCCAGCGGGCACTGTGATAGGGAACAGCTGGTTTGCAACAGGGACAAAAATGAGCAGCTTGTTCTTTCCGGTCTGAGCCGAGAGTCTCATATTTCAGCTCCTCCTTCACATTCCAGGCCTGCCCAGGCTCTTCTCCAAAGATTTCAAAAATGGAGCCTCTCACAGCTAGTTATCCTCTGAAATACTCGGTGCCCAAAGCCAGGGTTTTTGTGTTCTTCCTGTCAATGCTTTTGTGCACCACCATTCTCTGCCTGCTGCAACTCAAGTTTTTTAAACCTAAAATCAAAGATTTTTATTCTTTTGAAGTCAAGGATTCACGAGGAAGGATCATTTCCTTGGAGAAGTACAGAGGGAAAGTAAGTTATTATTTTGCTTTTTCTGTCTTGAATCCCTACTGACAAAAATGTCTGTGTTTATAGGTAAATTAAAGTTCGGTTACAGGAGTTATTGGCAGAGATTTGTGCTAAATTCCTGTTCTTCGTGCAGTAAGCTGGAGACAATTTTATCTAGGCCTGCTCCAGGAATCAAGTATTAGATCTAATAAATCAAGAAAAGAAATTGTGTTATTTAGCATAGATCAATACAACCTAACAGGCGAATTGGTGGATTTTAATCTTAGTTAGGCACATAAGTTTGGGATCTTGGAAGTTTATCTGGTAAATATTATTTTAGTGCATGTCCTAAATATATGCTTTTTTAATGCTTGTATTTAAACAAAGCTGTAAGATTATCAGTTTACTAAATTTTTATAACAGATTGTCTGGAAGTAAATATCTTCAGCTGCTTTCATCTTTATCTGTTTAGTGAAATTATGATCAGACAGATTAAGTTTAGCCTTCTGACAGGAACCATCATGGTAATGAGAAATGCCATTTTAAGATTTAATTGTGATCACTACAGCATCTATAGTCTTTTTCCTTACTTTTCTAACTTTATTTTTCTGAAGGCAACTTTGGTTGTAAACGTGGCCAGTTACTGCCAATACACAGACAAAAACTACATCGCACTGCAAGAGCTGCACAGAGAGTTTGGTCCCTCCCACTTCACTGTGCTGGCGTTTCCCTGCAACCAGTTCGGAGAATCAGAGCCTAGTTCAAGCCAGGAGATAGAATCTTTTGCCAAAGGAAACTACGGAGTAACATTCCCTGTTTTCCACAAAATCAAGATCCTAGGATCAGAAGCAGATCCTGCCTTTAAATTTCTAATAGGTAAATGTTTTCTTTTATCTATTAAGCTGCCTGTAACCATAGTACTCTCATTGAATTCAGGCTGAGTGTTTTTTGTCAGGAAACATTGAAGTCTTCATAAACTATGAAGAGAAACAGGCACTTAGCAAACAATTACTCTCATTTCAATTTTATCAAAAATAAGGGCAGAAGAATTGTATCCTGAAAGCAGCAGTTTCTCCTGACTGCTTATAAAAACAGCCCAGCTGTCTGACCAGCCCAGCTAGAAACATCCATTTTGTGTATGTACGAACTTGAGTCCAAAGACTCCCACCTACAAAATCCCATTCCCAAGTATGTGATTTTTATTTCAAAAAAGGCTTTTCTTATGGACAAAAATATAGTTATGGGCGTTATAAAGTTACGAGAAGATTTTATATAGTCGCATGCAGATGAGATTTTTTAGCCGGGTCCTATGTTCACCTTTACGTAAACTGTATTGTAAAGGAGGATTATATGCACTAATTATATATCATCACTGATTTGCATTAATTTGTCATGTGATTCAGGGTCTAGCCTTCAAAATTCTGCATGAATACAGGGAGTATTTACAGGCTTAGACCCTCATATTCTCACAAGCAAAATGAAATTCTCTCTCTCTTCAGTTCACCCAAGATCTCACAGACACAAAGCCAACTTGAAAAGCCTCTCTGAATTTTCCTGAGCTTTGACCAGGTTTTGAACCATACTGATATGTGAAAGAAAGAACAGTTTAAGCGTAATCCTTCTCTAACACACCCTTTTACCTAGAAAATGAAATAACAGAAAGCCCAAACCTGTATTCCATCTCCTTGCCTTCAGAGACTTCTCCACTCTCCCACAGTGCCTCTTGTCAGAAAACTCTTTCAATATCTAAATGAAATCTTTCCCAGAACACTTACCTGCCATATCCCCTATGACATGTACTTGAAAACTGGTTTTATTGAGGAGTCATTTAAGTGGTCACCATTGTCATTGTAAGTGTGTTTGTTCCTACCTCCTCTTAGGCATGCTACTAAAAACCCCAGGTAACTTTGTTGCCCTGAGTTGACAGATGTCCAGTGGAATTATTTAGTGTTTTCTCTCAGTTCTTTTTAGAAGAGACTAGAGCACAAAGGCACCAGCTGCGTGTGAGGAATCCAGATTCTAAATATCAGTGCCATCAGTGTTAAACATAGATACCTAAAAAGAAAAAATATTTACTCAGCATTTTCTTATTTGATATGCTGTTCCCCGACAAGGAGAAAGATCCATCGGTACTTCAATGTTTTGAAATAAGATTTTCCTCTTCCTTCATTCCTGTGTTTCACATTAAATTCCCATGCATTTTCAGTTAAAGTACCTCTTTTCTTCATGTTGCTGGTTTTACAATCAGAAGGCTGAACATCATGCTATGCCACCCTTCTGTGCCTGTGACTATCAGCAACAGGATGGCAACAGCACTGTCTGATAAACTTGTGCAAAATTAGTGCACTTGCTGTGTAATTGTTGTGCCAAACTTCAATCTCTTGCTTCAAAAAAAATCAGTTTTTTAGGCTTCAGCACCATTCCAAACTGAACTCTTGTTCTCCCATCAAAATCTCCTGGAGCTTTTAGTGAAAGTAGCCTAATTAAGCCATCACCAGTACAACTTCCTGCTCACATTTAATTTCCCAAAAGTGACATAAAACCGGGTATTCCCTGAATAAATGTGCAGTACTTGTATCCTCTTCCCTAGGAACTATAGCAGAGTAAAAGCAGGAACTCTTGAACAGTTTCACAGGAAGGGGGGAGCATCACTGACTTCCTGCTTTTCAGATCATTAGCAGCAATCAGTAAATCCATGCCCAGACTACTGGCAAAGAATTTGGTGAAATTACCTAAGCATAAATAATCAAACAATCAGTGTGGAGCATGGAGACAATTCCAGGTGTAAGTCACTAAAATCACCTGATTTCAACCTTACAGATTCTTCAAAGAAAGAGCCTCGATGGAATTTCTGGAAGTACCTTGTCAGCCCTGAGGGTAAAGTTGTGAAATTCTGGAGACCTGAGGAGCCAATAGAAAGTATCAAACCAGAAGTAACATCATTAATCAGGCAGATTATCATGAAGAAAAGAGAAGACCTCTGAAAAATCCATTCTACACCATGGGTATAGCCTTTCTACATTCCTGGGAAATGTTGCTGGAAGATAAACCATCAGGTGATTTTGCTACTCTTCAGCATTGGTGTTTGCAATTTGTTTTTTAATGCTGGACTGGCTCCTACAAGGGCCTGAAGAATGGCTGAGGTTACTGACACGACAGGACACTCAGTACCTTGCAGGGAGGGACCACCAATTTGCATAAGGGGTTTATAATTTCTTTTCCTGAATTGCCAACAATAGCTAATTGAAATTGTCATGAGCAGGTAGGTAGTTAGAAAGAAAGTTTATTAGTAAATTACTCAATAATTACACAGCGCTTTTTTCCCATCTACCAGTGACAAAGAAATTTTATATTCCAAGACATGGAAAAGACATGAAAGACAAGGAATTCAGAGACATCCATAGCAGGGTTTCCAGACCCAAATAACTGCAGGTACCAGCTTTGCAATATCTTCCCAAGGAAGACTACTGAATTGTGAAGGTGTCAGTTGCAAAAAATTGTACATAGAAAATAAAATAATTAAAAGAAGCAAAAAAAGTGAAAAAAAGCTTGCTTGCTTGTTTCATATTTTGATTATTTTACATTTCAGTTTTACAACACCTTTAAAGTCTTCAGCCTTCTCCATACATTTGTGCTGCAGTACAGTGCCTCAGATGTGAGCCCCTCTCCTGCTGTATTCCTTCTCTTCTGACCTGGATGAAGACAGGGCCTGTGTAAATGTACATGGTTGCTTACAGAAGGATTCAAGGGGCAACAAAAGTCAAGAGCCTAGCATTCCAAGCAACATCTTTCTGAGACAGTCCTAAACAATGCTCCCCAGCCACCCATCTGCTTCTCATCTCTAGATTAAAATGGCAATCTTCGAGTAGAGGTAGAAGAAGGGGATGCAGGCTCATGGCTCAAACCCCACTCTTCTCACCTTGCAATCTCCCCACTCCTGCATGTAACTGCTAACCCATTTCCAGTTCTGTTCCATTGTTCTATTACAAACTGCCAAGTGTTTTGATTTAGCTATTTGAATTAAGGAAGATAGTAAATTTGAGTAAGAAACCTCACTCCAGCTGTCCATGTGTTAAAAGAGGGCTGAGGTAATAGAAATGAGAAAAACTAGAGTCTCAGTAGAGTTTTCTATATAAAAAGGATGGGTAGAATTAGTGCTGTTCTCTTGTAAGAATAACAGCAACTGAAAATACCTAAAGTGCTTCAAAACTTTTTTCAGTAAAGACAGTCACTCAAGTGTATAAAAAGGATGAGAAATTCAAAAGCAATTTAAAAACAAAGAGGGGTTTTTTCATTCACTTATTGAATTCATTGAGAATTTCACCAAAAAAAATTTCTGTGGTGATTGAATAATGGTACTGATGTGGAAGATTAAACAAAGTCACTCTCAATAATGACAAACATATTTTTGGAAAGGAACTCAAACTTAATGCATGGCAATTTTATCTATCTAAAATTTCAGAACCCAGTTATGGACTATGTGGAAGTCACATTAGACCAAATGAGTCTGCTGCTGGTGTTTTAGACCAGCCTCTGCACTGTTTGCCATTATCCTGCAGATTCCACATCAAATCTGTCAAGACAGTGCCTGTTCTTATGCTGAGATCCTGCATTTTCCTCCAGTCTCCTCCTGCATGTACAGTGTGAGAACACATAGGGGGACACGTCAGGTGATTTTTGTAATACACCCCTACTGCTCTGATGGAGCAGGAAGGGAACAGACTTGGACCCTCTCCCCTCACTGAGAGCAGGTCCATGGAACTAAGTGGCAGGACGCAACGTTTTGCCCATAAAAGGTGGATATCATAACTTGAAAATGTACAAGCCTAAAACATGCGTTTCCTTTCATGTGAACTGCTAAAGCTCCCTGGTTTTTGTATTGCTGAATAGAAAAGGGTAGGCATAAAGAAGTGTTGGGTGCTGCTAGTGGAAGACCCAAAAAAAATGCCTGTTTTAGTCCTGGTACTGCCTGAGAGTTATTCAGCGTATGGGAAACCTCACCTGGGTCCTTAAAACACCCAAGATAAACAGTGCAGTATGATTTTCTTGTTTGAAAGGGATCAGGAGGCAAGGATATGTGTACACCTTGTTTCTGACTTGCTCACTAAAGCTCATATTGTTTTTCAGAGGACACAGTGTAATCTTGAATATCTCAATGCCAGCATTAAGATCAAGTGTCCTTCCTGGTATTCAGAAATAGCATGTGATATTAGCAAACAAGTGGACAGAATTACTTAACTCACAGCTTCCTGATTCGTATTCACTCCAGAGTCCTAGAAAAAGAAGATTTTTGTCTGAGAAAACAGTCATGGAGCTTCTCATTTCTCTATTTAGGCACAACGCACTACAACCATCTTCTGAAGAAATTTCAACATAGCTACAGTCCAGTCCTGATTCTACACAGTTTGTTTTTCAAAATTTACTGTTAATTAACATTCCTCAACAAATTAACATTCCTCCTTAACAAAAACTCAGTGTGTTTGTATTACTTATACATCATGAGACACATCAGCTCTTCCAATGTAATATTTAGGGCAGATCATAAACTCCTCCCTTAAAAGTATATTACCAGTTATCTGAGGTAAAAATAAAGCATCTTTAATGGCCAAATATGCACAAACTTGGAAAGGCAAAAAAATAAAATGAGAGTCAGAATACTTTTCTACAAATACACATTTACCTATAGTCAAAAGCCAAGAAAGTAGTATGAAAGCATGTCTATATAAACATCGACTTAGTGTTAATTTAAAATATAGTATATACAAACTCCAGCATTTTAAACAGATTGAAACCCGATTCTTGAATAATGCCCCCTCTTTTAAGATTAAACTACCCTCCTATGATGGTTGGCAAAGGTCAGTCCATGAGTGTTAAAGTTATTTATCTCCATTTGAGCATAACCTATTACATCTTTCATCCTAACCCTTTATTCCCATCTCAAGATTCCTTCACTCCTTAGGTCTGACATATCCTTATTTTCTCAAACAAATACCATTTAACTGTGAGCTCCTCTTTCCAAAAAGTTACCTGGGAGTGAAAATATCCTAAATCCATTTCAGTCACCGGTAGTACATGTTCCTGTAAATTCAAGTACTGTCACAAAATACTTGTTTGCTGAGCCAACACATCAATTCTCCTTCAAACACTTAGTGGTGCAAGAGAAATATACTCACGTAGGGTTCGAACCAGAAACTGTTACTTAATATTTACATAATTCAGTAGATTGTTTATAGACCAGCTGGGGTAGCTGTGTAACTGTGTGAAATACAACTGCACTTACTTTTATACTCTGAGTTACACTTTATTTTAAACCCCAATTCAACTCAGTCTGCATAACCTAGCACAGCTTCCTTCAGTCAGGGGAACCAAGCAGGCACTGGACCACCTAGGGACCCATGAGATATTTACACCAGCAGTGTTTATTCTCCTGTCTCAATAGAGATGTGCTAATCTGACAGTGTAGTCAGTTGCTGGTGTGTGAGGAACAGCTAACCAACAATACACTGCCTAATCACCACACACAGCTGTGGGATGGTTGTGACTCTGCACACCTTCACTGGTGCTCCTTCTCTTCACTGTCCAAGGCACATACAGCAGCACCTGGATAACACAAGTAACAACAAAGACTTCCTTCTGCACTCTGTAGATGCCTAAAGTGTCAGGATGAGGATAAAATTAATGCTCTGTTGGCTGTGGCAGCACATTTGACAGAAGCTTGCAGTGTAACATGAGTCAAAAAGATCAATATGCTTCCATCCTTTATTCTCCTATGTCCTGTTCACACTGTGTGGTTGTTCAGAGTATGTGCAGTTGTTTTAATATATTGATATTAACAAAGTAAGTTGTCCAGAGAATCAAAGAGAGAGGAAAAGGTCTAAGGCTGACTTTTAAAATCACATACAATGGAAAGGTAATTATTTTTCAGATATAGTATTTAGGAAGTTAGTGAAAGTGAGTTTAAGTCTTTGGGGCCTTTAATTACTCAATTAAAAAACCAACAAACAAATGAAAAACACCTCCCAAAAACCCATCAAGTTTCATTTGCCAAATATTATTATTATTTAAAAAATTAAAATCAAACTTTTAAAAGCATGGGAAGTTTTTAGCTGTGCTGCTTTTGCTTTAAAAAAAGCTACCAAGTGGTTAAATTTTTTAAAAATATTTGAATTATTTACCTGGTTCAGGTATTTAAAAACTTCCTGATGAACACTAGAGTCTAAATTAATCAAAAATTCTCACTGTTTTTAGAATAATGGAAATGCAAGATACCAATTGTATGTGCCTGACAGTCAAAAAAAGCAATAATCAGGAGAAACAAAAAGATTTGTTGTATAAAATTAGTAGCTCTCCATTTTGATGACCAAGGTGTGTGAGAAAAGAGAGCAGCTGCATGTTAGCTGCTGTCAGAATTTCAAGCAGCCAACATACACTGCCGTCCCATCACACACAGTTACACCACCTGCATTCCTGGAGCCCAAATCCTAGCACCTTTCAAAGGAAATGCCTTGAAACAGCGGTGGGCCAGCCCTGCAGCTGGTGACAGTGTAGCAGTGACTGCTGCATTAGGAACAGCAGTCAACTAGCAATACACTGCCTACCAGACACAGAGTCCTTGTGGCGGAGATGCCTCCTGAAATAACACACCTGGAAACATTTCTTATTTTTTACCTAAATTCAGCATTATTCACCTGTTTCAATACATGTACATATACAAGTTCAAACAGTATATAGTGTCAACAAATAAATGTCACAGGTAAGTGTCTGACTCAGGAAAACTGGTATAAGCCCTGTGTGGAGCTCCCAGACTGTCCAAAAGGAACTGCATAGTGTTGCAATCAGTTTCTTGTCTTAGTTGTAGGAATACCTGTATAGTATGTTACCTCCACAATTTGTATCATATGCACTTCCTTCAGTCCTTTTCTCTGTGGGACATTTGCTTATGTTGCAACCCTGCCCTTAGTCTAGACAAGCCCAGAGTCAAACTCAGTATAGTCAATTTTATTTTGAAATTAGAATTATCATTGGTTCCATCCATAGTGCAACTCACCTGTAGGTTACAATCCACAGCATACCTCTATTTACAGCCACCTAAAGGAGAACGAACAAAGATTTCAGGATTGAAGCTTATGAATTTAGTCTGGATGGAGGTAAAATTTTACCTCCAACACTCATTTTAACTGAAAGTCCTTTGAAGTCAGTCTGAAAAGGAGGTACTGAGTTAGACACTGTATAAAAGTCAATTAATATTGTATTTGAAGCCTTCGCTTTGTTCCTTCAGAATTGGTCTTAAATCACTCGAAATAAATCTTAACTCGATACAAAGCAAAACAAAAAACATTTACTTCCTTGAGTGCTGCTGCTGTTAGCAGCCACAGAAAGTACTGGCTAATTGAGTTCTTCTTGTTCCACAGCAAGAGGAGGCCACCTCTGAGTTTTCCGTGATGCTCTTGAATGAAACAGTATGGAGTGCAGCTAGCAGCTGTGGGCACAGCGAGACAACAGCCAGCTAACGTGCACTGCCAGACTGTTACATTCCCTTCACTTTCGGCCATTAGCTCCCCTCCACCACCAACCCCAAAGTTTGGTGTCAAAGAGCTCAGTCGTTGCCCACTTCAGCAGCATGGCTTTTCCCTAAGGGTTCTCTTACATAAAATACATATGTTGAAGCAACTTTCTCAGCATGCTAGAGATTACATTTCTATACTATCATTACATCTAATGGCACACTGCTTTTCTCCTGCCCCAGCGTTTTTCAGTATGGTCAATCCCACCCACCCCTTCACTTCCTACTCCCCCAATTTACATGTTGCAATCTTACCTGGTTTTGTGACTTACGTCAACTCCTTAAGACAGAAGCTGCCTGTATTTTATCTATTGATTACTGCAATTATTTTTGTGATTAGTAGGTTTCCTGCCTAGGTTCCTACTGTACTTATGAGCTCTTTGTTGTCTCCTTTATCGTTTACTACCCTCTAAATGCAGGTAACTGAGCTTGCAGTGCCAGTGAAAAGAGAACTCCGCAAATCTATACAACCCCTTCAACCAGGTCAAGTAACTTTTGCTTTTAAAGAGTAAGCAGTCCCTCCAGTGCACCAGGAGAGAATCCCAAAGGTGTTTTTGTTTCCTCCCTTGAACAGATGTCAATTTACCATAATTTGTGTTTTACTGACATTGCAGATGCTACACTTGAGAAAGCGTGATAAGGATTAATAGAAAAGAATAAAAATTACGTGCTGTGTGGTTTTTTCAAAATCACTTGTTTTCCATAGCTTCCTTCCCTCCTTTCCTGCCTCCCTCCGTCCCCCAGAAATGTACGTCGGGAACTCTCAGTTCAGTGCGTAAAAAGGAGTGCAGATGTCTGTGCCTGTCCTTACCTTAGCCGCTCTCCGTGGGCTTCGCTTTCTGCACCCCTTCAGGTCTTTTCCAAGTGTTCTCATCGCGTCATGCTTGAAAAAAAAACCAGGGACACAACACTTAGCAACAGCGCAGCTGAGTTTATTCACCCTAAATCACCCTGCGTCCAGCCTTGTTGCTGGCGAGGCTCCCGTGGGAGCCACGGCCCGGGGGACAGGGCAGAGACGCAGAGGAGGACATCTCCCCGTCCGGGATCCTCCCCAAGGCAGCGGCAGCCGCTGCACCCCCACAGGGCACTGTTACCAAAGCAGGTCCTTATCCCTCCTGCTCGTCCTCCGGGCGGGTTTTTCTAACTTCCACTCCANCGTGCCCTCTGAGGCTGCCCCGTGGCCGTGCCACGGTCTGGGGCTGCCATCACCTCGGGCCCTGCTCCCTGCCTCGGAATGGGGCTAGGGCAGCCTCACAGAATCACAGCTTCACAGTATCACAGAATCGATTAGGTTGGAAAAGACCGCTGAGGTCATCGAGTCCAACGTGTGACCAAACACCACCACGTCAACAAGACCAGGGCATCCAGTCCGTTCTTAAACACCGCCAGGGATGGTGACTCCGCCACCTCCCTGGGCAGCCCATTCCAGTGTCTTATCACCTTGTCTGTGAAGAAATTCCTTGTAATGTCCAACCTAAACCTAATGGCTTGAGGCTGTTTTCTCTTGTCACTGGGAGAAGAGACAGATCGACACCTGGCTCAGCCTCCTTTCAGGCAGTTGTACAGAGTGATACCTGTACACCTGAGCCTCCTTTTCTCCAGGCTAAACACCCCAGCTCCCTCAGCCGGTCCTCACAGAACTTGTGCTGCAGACCCCTAACCAGCTTTGTTGGCGTTCTCTG
>VZTZ01023423.1:138740-150139 GCA_013400955.1 Drymodes brunneopygia
GGTCCCCGCGGGAAGGCGGTGCTAGCTGCTCGGCCGCCCACCGCACCGTTCCCTGGCGCCGCACGCCCTCCTTTAAGCATCCCGCAGGCGCGCCCCGAGGCGGGAAGCCCTGTCCCGTCCCGTCCCGTCCCGTCCCGCCGGCGGGCCCAGGCTGCGCGGTGGCGGTCCCGGCTGGCGGCAAAGCTCCCGGCGCGGCGGGTCCCGCNGAAGAGACAGATCGACACCTGGCTCAGCCTCCTTTCAGGCAGTTGTACAGAGTGATACCTGTACACCTGAGCCTCCTTTTCTCCAGGCTAAACACCCCAGCTCCCTCAGCCGGTCCTCACAGAACTTGTGCTGCAGACCCCTAACCAGCTTTGTTGCCGTTCTCTGCCCGTCTCTTCAGCACATGCTACACACAGAATCCCTCACGTCTCACATCAGCTGTTCCTCGCTGTCACTTCGCCTGCTGTGAGGAGCCGGGCACCACCGCACAGGGAGCGAGGTCAGGGGGTAGTACCATTCTGAGGCACTCCAGCCAGACTGTCCGAAACTGAAAGCTGAATGCGATGCCGTTCTCTCAGAGCCGAGACTGAGCAAAAGGCATCGCAGCCCTGTATACACTCTCCTCCAGCGCAGGTACCCAAACCCAAAAGCGAATAAAACCTCACCACTTCTCCACCATTTCACACTACCAGACTCCTAAAATAACCTGCTATCATTCACTTTTACATGACAGGCAAAGGGAGAAGTTGTAGGAGAAAGTGAAAAGAATCACTTAATGACAGCAGATGAGTTGCTTATGCATGTCTTTTGTGGAGTTCGCATGCCGGAGGAACAGTACACATACTTAGGGACTCGCTTAATCTCAGAAAACCTGAGCACAAGTTTGATAGGAGAAAGGCAAAATACATTTTTTGAAAGATAGGGTTTAGTTAAATCGAAAGAGGTAGAAAGAGAAGAGTTACTGGTACATGTAACTTATGCTTTTTTTCAGTGTAAGTTCAGAACCATTCTTTTTCTTGTCATGGTCAAAATTTGGGGTGACAGCACCCAGGTTTTCAAGAGACAGATGCAGGCAGACACAGAGCATATAAAAGAGCACATTTTTCCTATTTCCAGATTTTGGATCTTAGAAACAGCATTTAAAGTGTTCTTTTCTAAGAGTAAGAAATAGAATGCCTCTTTTTTAGAATATGCTGAAAGTATTCTTCACTTTCTTACTGTTTCCAGAAAACAGGAGAGATTTTTCTAAATTTTCCATTGAAAAACAATTATTTGAACCAACAAAAAAAAATCTACTACAAAAATCTTATATAATTTCTTATTTCCTACCTAATTCTATTTTGCAGCTGCACACTTCACATCTGCAGAAAAACATCATGTAACCGAGATGATAAAGGACAACGTTTTTATTAATGCATGTGTTACAAGTAATTAAATATCTGATGATGAAGTTGTTTTGCCAAATCAAAGTAAAACTATTTCAAAAAAGTGCCACCTTATTACCTCCCTTTGTGCTGGTAAGGACACAACTAAGCACACCCAGCATACAAAGTGGCTGGGTCACTCAGCACCTTCTTAATGCTTTCTGTAAAACAAACAGCACACAAGGCACCGCTAGCATAGCTTCACAAAGGATTGTTTGCAATGCTTCAGTTGCTCGTTTAACTGAACGTGAGTTTTTTCCTACAAGACCAACGTTTAACGAGCACGGCCAAATATCGTCACCCTGCCTAACAGCAGACTCTGGCATGCACCGCAAAGCCAGCTCGCTTGAACACTCAATAAATCAGCAGCACTCAAGTGAAGTGTATTGAACTGTTACCTATCAGACCAGTGTTTGAGGCTCTTAACAAACCTTTTTCTCACACTGAAAAGTCTCCTTCAGATGAGAAAACCTATAACCATGCAGTTTGCTGGTTATAGTGGGAGGAAAGAGGTTGCAGCTTAGAACTATATGGCTGTAAACTGGAATAAAAGTCAAAAGTCTTTCAAAGTCAACAAAGTTTTGTTCGAGTGAATTAGAGTTAGGATTAATTAATGCTGAGTAGTTCATTAAAGAGTAAATAATAATATGACCGACTGCAACTGGTGTTACAAGCAGTGATTCCCACCTGTGAACTTTCAACCCATGCATGCACATGTGCACCTTGAATGGATTATAATAAAAGGTCTGGAGGATTTTCTGTAAAATTTCTACTCAACACTGATTAGCAATGGGAAATATGCCAAGATATTACATTTGGTGGCAGCCTTAAGGTAAGTAGCACCCTAGGTGAAGTCAGTGGAAAATAAAAATAAGCAGAAGTGCCGTGGGGAAGTCTGAACTTCATTGTGTTTGTTGAGGAGGATGTGTTGGGTTGTTAGGAAGGTATTATAACACCAAGGATATCCTTAATACTTTCTTCTTCACTTGACACACAAGGTATTCTGGAAATTGTGTGCTGGATAAGAGCTTTGTTGTCACTTTGAGACTGTAACTGAATTTTAAACAAAGGAGATTTGTTTTAGAAAAGTTATACACAGCTAAGGGTATCACTTCTGTAATGCTTCCAGCATCTCACTGATGTGAAGTTAAGTAGCCTAGGTGAAGAGCCTTTGTTTCTTTCTCACCAATTTCTCAGTGACTTCATTTAAGTACTAGAAACGTGGCTGAAATTTTGTAGTTCACTGTAAAAATATTCCCAAACCGTTTATGCAAGAAACCCTGTAGTTTGTCCTCACTGGCAGCAGATGGTGCTGATATGTTGTGCCTGGTACTTCCTGAAAGCTGGTATTCAGGTTATCAATACCACAGTGACATTGCTTTTTCTCTTCTACTATCCCTAATGTCTTTTAATATAAAATTGCTGTCATCATCACATGTCAGAATTTACCATGATAAAATACAAGTTTATAGTTTGAAAGCGAGGTTTGGCATCAACAGCAAGACCCACAACATTATCAGAGAATTAAGCACTGACTGAAACAATACATTTTAGGAAAAGTTGGATCCATCACCTCCAGGATACTGAACAAGGACCACTGAAACTTTTAGGACCCAAGCATTTCAGGATATGATAATGAGGGTTCTCGTGGCCAAATTATTGCTGACAAGACATGATGGTAGCTTACACCAGGTCCTGGCAAGTAGGGAGATCTCAAGGGCTGGTCATAGAACATTGTCTTAAAAGCAATAGATGACAGATGGTCTCCAAGTCAGAGAAAGAGAGAGGTAAACAAAACTGGTCTTTAGGTAAGTTCTTAGGAAACTTTTGCTTGAATAAAGTCCTACTTTGAGAAACCTTGCTGGCTAAGGAGCACAGGGACTTAGATATCAAGGGCATACTGGGTACTTATCCAGAGATGATGTAGTCACTGCCTGTGACACCCAGGATAAACTAAGAAAGGGGGTCACAAATTGTGTTAAGAAAAGGATTACTGTTTAACACTGTGAGGGGTCTGAATAAGATCTACCACATGTCTGAGTTTTGAAATAGGTGGGAAAAATTCGTTAAACTTACAGAGGTGAAAATTTGTTTTCATTTTGCAGTTGCAATCAAGAGAGGTATCTGGGAACCAAGGCCTCCAACTTCCTGCCAGAGGGAAAATGATGTCCCAGCTTGGTTATATGCTTACTGAGCAGAGATCCTGAGATATGGAAACATCTTAATTTTTCTTCCTGATGTATTTCACCATTGTTCTCTCTAGATTTTCAGCCAGTATACCAGAAAGATCCCAATCCTGTTGTCTGCTCAGTGCTGAAGTGCTTCTGAGTGGGTTGGAGGAATAGTTCTCACAGCGGTACAGACAAAACACTGGGCCTTTCTAAGTGGCTGACAGTTGTAGTAGATGGTGGTTCTCTTTCATTAAAGGGGGTTTTGACCCTCAGGTATTTCTACCTGCAACAGAAAGCAAAGCAAGCAAAGGGAAGGAAGGAATCAGGAAAGAAATAGGGATTCAATTCATGCGGCTGTTCTCATCACATCATTTCACACTGCAGTGAGCAGCTGTTGTTTAGACTCCAGAATGAAATATTGTTGACCAGGTAACTGGAATATTCTGGCAATGAACTCAAAGCTTCCTTTTAGCAGTACAATGAACTCAAAACTTCATTTTAGCTGTACAAAGGATAGGTAATTAAGAGGACAAGAGGAGGAAATAGTTCCTGCTTCATTGCCAGGGCTTACATTAAAACCAACAATTAACATCTTAGTCCAGTACTCTGCTCATTAGAAATCTTCCATTACATTTATCTTTGCCAGTACAGTAAAGGTGGTTGTGAACATGAGGGGAGTGAGCTCTAGAAATAACCATCCACTGTTACTCTTCAGAGGAACCCCAACACTCAAACATTAAGGAAAATAACATCTCCTATGCAAACAAGTGAGAAAACAAAGGAAAAAATGTGTAACTGTTACTTGTGTGCTGCCTTTGGTCACAGCAAGAATACATTATGTGCATAAACTGGCACATTAAAGACTGAACACTGTCTATATACAAATTTTTCTGACTTGTGCCCATTTGTGCCATGCTTTCACCTGTACCTAAACCTCTTTAATTTCCAGTACTAAATTCAGCATTCATGACAAGCCTGGTTGGCAAGCATATGTGGGTAGATCAAGGCTCTATTTAGCCCGGGGAGGAATTTGTGTCACCTGTCACTTTCTAGTTTTATTGGTTTAAAAGAAAGAGGTGGAAACAAAAAAAGCCAGGAGAAAAAGGGCACCAATGGATAAGTGCATTTTGATAAATTATATTAATTTTCATGTAACACACAGTTGACTCCCAGGATTTTCAGTTTTAATGTGACCTTCAGCTTTCATAAAACAATAGTCTATTTCTTCATCAACACACATAGTAATTTCCTGGTTTTTCTTTTCCATGGACAGATCAAAAGCTGTCCTGCTAAGTCATCCATCCCAGGCCTTTCTGCTGAGTTTCAGTCTTCAGCATGTTCTCCCTTTCTTGTGCCCACTACAAATCCATTTCGGCACACCACTGCTACAGTCTAAATCAAGGCTTCCAACATGCTGGGCTGGCCTTAGAGAGTGCATGCAATGTAAAACTACATTTTTTTTAACCTTGGATAAACTCCAGGTCAACAAAAGAACCTCTGGGTTCATTGCCAGCTGCCAACTGTGTGCCTAAGTAATATTTCATCCTGGAATCCCAAGAGTCTGGATTAATAAACTGCCAAAATACCACTCGGACACAGTTCTTTCCAAAGCTTCCCTAGCAGTTTCTAGTGATAGCACAGTACTTATTTCTACATTACTAGTATCAAACTGTTGTATGTACAATTAAGTATTGCAAAAAGTAATTACGGCTCTCAATAATTATGAATTGCAATGATACCCAAGGCCTCAGGCACCTGCTGTAGGTGATTCCTCTCATGTTGTCTTGGATACAGGGCAGGGTTTCTAACATTTTTTCCTGGATAAGTGTAATTAACTATAGAGCTTCAAAAGCACTGTCATCTCTCATTGCAAGCATGTTTCACTCAAGTAATTGCTGACAGGTTCAGCTTCAACACCTATGAGTTCCTAAAATTCTGTTGCATCTCCTTATGATTTGCCATGGAAAGGAAGTCCCTGGTTTCACTTCCAAACGCTAATATTTAGGGAATAATGTCCAACTGTATTTTTAATATGTTAAAATGTCTTTGTTTTTCTGTTTCAGTCTTTCAAAACTGATCCATTTACAATCATCAGATCAAAATAAATCTTTACACTCTACAAATTTACAAAGATGATATCCCTCACCTCCCTGCTAAGACTTCAGCAAACCTGGTATGCAGCTTTTAGATGACACAGGTTAAATCGTACCCTCAGCACTTACAAACTTAATGTTGAAGATATCCAACTGGTACCTTACTCTCTAGGAGATGTTCATCTATTTCAGCTCTTCCATTTTTTTAAGCCTCTAAAACCCTTCCTTGATATTCAGGGTATAGGTCAAATCGTCTCTGTAAACCCACAATTTGCAAAATTGTTTCCCCTCACAAGAGATAGAAGTCTACCCCAGCTCCTCTCAGACACTGTGAGTCTCTAGTCCTGCAAAGACCTTGGAACAGCTGGATTCCTGAACCCACTCAAAGGCCCACTGAGGGAAAGGAGACTCTGAGTTTCACCTGGAGATACAAATTTTATAATTCAATTTTAAAAAATTAAAAAGAAGAGCAGACTATGAACATACACAAAAACGGAACTACACTAGAGGCAAACAGGTCAAGCAAGAAAAAAATGGTATAATAACTTTTTTTAAATAAATATCTCTGTATCTGTTTTATTAATAACACCTTTCACACAAAGAGGCCAGTGTGAGAGATTCAGCTACTGATTTTACTCTCATCTTTCCTCTTTGTTTTCTTGGCATGCACTTCTTCTGCATTGCACACCCCAGAATATCCTGAAGTATGTGTTGCCCATCACTCTGATAGTGTGACTGCATATTCGATAGCTCTAATTAGACTTCTGAAGAATACTGTATAGAAGTGCTGGGTGCCTACCTCATGTCACCTATGTAATCATCCGTGGGGCATCAACCAATTGCAAAGCAAATAATAGGAAGGAATTTCCCAAGAGAATAAAACCTTATTTAGGGCTTTTAGAAAGCTGAGCAGTGATGTCTCACAGGTTCAGTAGTGATTTTGTAGCACTCTACCTCTCACTGTGAAAAATAGTGCAAAATGTCCCAAGACCACAACCTATTGGAAGTCAAACTGAAATATGTTAGGAAATCTCCTCCACCTATTTATTTCTACCTGAGATCCACCTGAATTAGGGAATTGCAAAGCTACAAAGCTTTGGTGATGGACATTAGATGTTATACCATTAGAGTATAACATTACTGTAGTCATGGTTATACTGCTTTCAAGAGAAAACTCTTTGCAGCCAGTGAGTAAACAGAAAAGTAAACTTCTCAGGCAGTCAGCATCAGCTGAAGGCTGGTTTTGCCATAAACCCAAGTAGGTCAAGGGACCTGCTTGGGTAATTCAGTTTTTAGGAGTAAATGGCAGGATGGACATAGTCAGATTTCAATGGATGTGTTCAATAAAAAACCAGCTATTCAATAAAATACCCACCCACCAGTGAGAAGGAAACACAGTCTTTCCTAGGTGCTGTGGGGTTTGTAGAATGCATATTCCAGATCACAGTCAGACAGTAATCCCTCTCTATCATGTGACATGAAAAAGAATGATTTCAGGTGGGGTCCTGAGCAACAACAAGCTTTTGAACAAATTAAAGAGGATGTTGTTCATGGAGTAGTTCCTGGGCCAGTGAGGACAGGACAAGAAATGAAAAATGTGCTCTATACTGCAGCCAGGCAAAATGGTCCTTCCTGGAGGTATCCAGGAGACTCAAGGGTGATCCCTGGAGTTCTGGAGTCAGGGATACAAAGGGCCTCCTACACCCCAGCTGAAAAAGAGAGCCTGGCAGCTTATGATGGGGTTTGAGCTGCCTCAGAAGTGATTGGCACAGCTTCTTCTAGCATCCTGACTGCCAGTGCTGGACAGAATGCTCAAAGGGAAAGTGTCTTCCACACTTCCACTGGATGCCATATTGGTCTCTGTCTCAGAAAGCTGCATGACACTGGGTCTGCTCAGTCAGACACTGTGAGCATTCTGTGTGTAGTCACCCTCTTTTATACATTGTTGTTAGTAGTATTGCTGCTGTTACTTTTCATTTTCTTAACTCATTGTTTCCAGTAAATTGCTATCTCAACCTATAATTCTGCCTTTTCTCTCTCTCTCTATCTCTCTCACTAGTGTGTGGGTGAGGGATTGGAGGACAGGGAGCAGTTGCATGAAATTTAATTTCCACCTGGGTTTAAATCATAACCCTCATAGGCAATAGCAACAACAACAAGTAAGTAACAAGTCAAGTAAGTTTACAAAAGATGAAGAGTGCTGCTGCTGTCATATAAAAAGGACTGCAAAATGCTTGCCTTTTTCTTGAATTTAGACACATTTTTATTTAGAAAAACATTCAGGAAAACAAGGGAATAAAAGTCAGTGAAATTCAAGTTCTCTGCAAACACTGAAGAGCCAAAGCCAACAGGAGTAGATTGGTACTGCTGCTATCATGTGATAGCCTTGTTAGAGTCTGATCTCTTCATAATCACACAGGGTCTGTGGCAAAAGAACAGGAGCATCAATTGCATCTTTGTGATGGAATATGAATGGGAGTTGTATGAACCTGTGTGCTTCAAAAACAGTGACCAGGGCAATTAAATGACAACAAATATTTGCCTGTGTTTACATACAGCTTGATAATGAACATCAAAGCAAGAACATTTCTATTACTGGCGTGTGGAGAGTAGCTCAGGCTTTTGAATGGGCAATATTTTCTCTTTATGATCCACTGAACAACCCTGGCAAGCCCTGCAGGAAAATGCCATGCTGACACTCAGTCTTGGATATTGCCTTTTGATCAAGGGATGAGCAAAATTGCTGATAAAAAAAGGCTTTCACCAAAAATAGCTATAATAAAAACCCTATACCATTTCTAAATAACTCCATCCAGGTCCCTTCTGCCCTTTCCATCCTTAAAATTACTGACTTAATATGCACCTACTTTCTAGAAGACAGTTGTCTTTCTAGTATGTAGTTTTAATCAAGCTGTCCCCTGAGGTCTGGTGTGTCCTTTTATTAACACCTAATGATTTTACCCAAGGAAAAGCCCATGTTCCCAGACAAAGTATAAATGGAATAGTTGTGCTTGTCTTCAATACATGAACAATAAACCCTCACCACAAATTAAAAGGCATTTTTCTCTTTCACCTCAAAATATTCCAGTTGTCTGCAGTTCTGCACTGTTATGCTTCTACAGTCACACATCCCATGGCCTAGCATGAGCAGGGAAGGGAAATGGGGAGACAGCTTACTTAACATGAGCAGGTAAAAAGCTCATGAAACGTTATTGTGCCCACTTTGCTTTATTTCTGCTGGGGTCTTGGCTACCTCCCTTCACCCATTGCATGGACAATGCACCACCAGAGAGAGAAAATCACAGTGAGCATAAACCACAAACCAGCACCTTCTTCAGTTCATCACACCTGCACGTCCAAGGGTTCTGCACAGATCCTCTCCCAGACAATAAACATAAAGCATAAAATGTGAAAGCACAAAATAAAGCAAAAGTTGGATATGAAGCTTCCTAGAAGTAGACTTCCAGCTTCTCCAGGGTCAACTTCTGGATGAAACAATCGTGAAACATGGACATCAAGGGACCAGGCTTTGTACCCTGTGATCCCATCAGTTCCTGCCTGACAGAAAGACACTGGGAGCCCTTCTAATTTAATGCTGTCAACAACAGTAATTGGGCTGTTTTAATCTGTGCAAGAACGTTGCCCACTTTTTATGCAGCTCCTTTATGGAAGTGGATGTATAAGTATCAGTTCAAAATACTGCTTTATAAATCAAAGGAGATGTTTGTAGTACACTGCTAGAAATATGTTTATAGCCTAACACCATGACCATGCTATGTTGCATACCAAACATCTTTTATCAGTGTGTATCTGTGTGTCTGATGATGGTCCTGTGAGTCTCACTGAGAAACATCTTGTTCTCATCAGCCAATTTTCAGCCTTTCCAATTAATAGGTCTTCAAGTTAAATAGATTTTAAAATAAATTCGGGATGATTTTCTACCACATTTAGATCACATCTCAAAATTTATCAGGAATCCTTTTACCATAGAAAACTATGAGCAAAAGTAATGAGTGGAAATGCTATAGCAAGTTCCCTGGAAAAGTGAATAAAAATGTATTTGTAATTCTGAAAAGACTTGAAGTAGCATCAAGATCAGCAATAGTAACACTCCAACAGGGTGGTTATTTTACTGTTGCATCCTATAAGAAGTGTACAATTTTAGTGTGTCACTTCATTGCTGAGGAATTAATATTCTTATGAGCATTGCATAATTGTACACAATGTACATTTTGTGTTTAATTTCATAAAACACACAGAGAGGAACTGTATANGACAGGAAGTTTTTGTGTCTTCTGTCTGCTGTCAAACTAGAGCTTTCATACAGGATTTTGGCCAAAGTGGCAAAGGTCTTCTGCAGAAAGGTAAACGTCTGTGAGCCCATAGCATCCCAGGAAGGGCTTCAGCACAATTCCTGCTAGAAAAATGTCAGTGCTGCAGACATGAAGGACTTCAGATACTCAGTGACCACTTTTGCAGTCTCCTAGCAGCCATACAACCACATACTGTGCTGGCAACAGCAGCCACTCTCCTTCCAAATACATCTCTGCTTGCCAAAAGCACAACAGAGTATGCAGGGTTTCAACTCCCCTAGGAGTTCCTCTGAGGTGATGATGTGCTGTAATCATCACACAAGCCTTCCACAGTTGGACTGCATTTTGTGTGTGTGGATCCATGGATAATGGAAAACCTGAGCGCTGAAAAAGCAATAACTTCACAGGGAGAAAATCCCTACCCTGGGTGGGGCAGTGTGTCACTTGTGTGCCACAGAAAAAAAAACAAAACAGAAGACCAGGTACTGTTTCAAGTGTGTTATTAGTGGTTCAGCTTTCAAACTAGTGGGTGAAATGAAATGTATCAATTCAGAGCTGTTTAACATAACTCTTTACATTTCTCTTTGCGTAAGCTAGTACCACTGAATGTTAAAAGCAGCATGTTCTATTCTAAAACTTTCTGCTTTCTGCTACCTCTGTTCTAATGAAAGCAAATATGCATAACTGTTGCCAAATGAAGTTTACATTAAATCTGTACAAATAAGATGGCAATTTTAAGGACTATTTAATAATGACAACGAGTACAAATATACACATACAGTTGCACACACGAACGATACAAGTGCAGTTTGTAAACATTGTGGGTATAAAATTCCACGATGGGGCAGCTGCATCGTATTTAACCACCTGGGACGATCAGTCCGCTTTCATACTGGCCAACTCCAGCCACTGTCCTGTCAGCTACGCTTGTCTGCTCAGCTGACTAAAACCTCTGGATAAAATCGGGCAGATCTCCGTTTAATTTCTACTTTCATTACACTCATTAGCAAGCTACTGATGGCAAACTGCCGACTCAGGAGCCACGACGGCTCCGCGTACGAAGCCTGCAGCGGCCGTGCCCGTGGCAGAGGACCCTCGGTGAGGCACGGCGGCCTCTGCCCCGCTCGTCCCGTCGCTCCTCCAGCAGCGGGGGGAAAGAGNGGGCTGCCCCCGGGGCTGCCCCCCGGCCGGTCCCCCGCACTGCCCCCCAGGCTTCGCAGGGCTGCTCGGCACTTCTCCGACACGGCCCGCAGCATGGCGTCCACGCCCTCCGCATCCTCCCGCCCGCTCCTGCCCGAGGCAGCGGCGGCGGCGGCGGCGAGAGGAGGAGGTAAAGGATGAAGAGGAGAAGGAGGAGGAGGAGGAGGAAGGGCGGTCCCGTCGGTACTTTGCGGGAGCATCAGCGTCTGCCGG
>VZTZ01023423.1:152769-171072 GCA_013400955.1 Drymodes brunneopygia
CGCCCGTCCCTCCAGCACCTTGGTGCCGCGCCCACTCCCGCGGGTCTCTGCCGGGCACTGCGGGTGTCATCTTGGGGGCTGGGATGATTTTTATAATGATATTTTGTTAAATGTCTTTGCAGGGGTAGGGGCCTTCTGCGCTGAAAGCCGGAGAGGACGGGGCACGGGAGACGGGGCTACGTAGGAGAAAAAAACTCTTCCATGGCATCCTGAATGTACCGATCCGCGCACCCGGAGAGGGAACCCTCGCACCGGCAGAGGGTCCCACTCACTGCTACAGCAAGTCCAGCTGAAATCACCGACGAGGGTGGCGGAGGATGAGTTGCCCCTTACTCTAGTGGTGGTCTTGTAGGCTTTTTCTGTAACAGCAGCGTGGACAAGGTTTGCTCGTTCTGCCTCAACACCTGACGGCAGGCAGGACTCGGAGCGCCGCCCGGCGTCCCGATCCCCCTGCGCTGAAAGGTGACCTCTCCCTAGGGCGGCTCTAGGTGTCTACGAGATCTTTTAACACCACTTTTGCCCATTGATACAAAAGGAGAAAATTAAATATTTTACAGCACTGTGACTGTTTTCTGCCCTTGAATGTGCCAACCTGCTTAGGAGGGTGCATCTGGATATTAGACCTGCTAGAAAACTAAACAAACAGACAGACAAACAAACAAACCCAGCTGTTATTATTCCACAGTCTGTTTTCCTACATTTATGTCAGTGCATCTAATTTTTTTTCCCCAATCCATGACCAAGCCTGGGGGTGCCAGTTTGAGATTGGTGATGCAAGAAAAGATTGGCTAGAAATAAGACCCCATAGACTGGTGTCTATAGAGCAGGTATTTGCTCATTGCAGCCCTGGAAAGTGAGGGGGATTTCTTCACCTAACTCACCCACCCTTATCAAGTGTTGTGGTGTATTTATACAGTAAATATTTCTTCATATTGCTGTCATCACCATATATGGTAACATCACCATATATGCACCAGATCTGATTTACATAATGTTATCTCATGGTAATAAATAGTTCTTCTGCACTGCGCTTGCGCTTCCCCAATTTAGGTGGTCTTGGGGGTCGTCTTCAATGAAGGCTCAAGGCCTTCCTCGCATCTGAACTTTTCAGCTTTGTCTTTGGAGGATGCACAGTTATGGTGTGTATGTATTCCTTGGTATTTCTGAATCTAACCGGCCCAAATTCTTCATTTTGTGGCTAATTGGCTTTACATTTGCCAATTTCTTGTTAGTACATCCTGCTGCTTCCCAAGACAGCTGTATTTGTCTATTTTTGAAGCTGTACTTGTCTATTTTTGAAACTATTCACCTGGCAAGTTTCCCTTTATTTAAGCATAAAGCAACTAGTTAACCATATACTGACTTTGCATTGTACATGAAGTTATGATTCAGGTTATACTGGTATACTCGAGCTGTATAAGCATCTTGTAACTTTGACCAAAGTTATACAGGCATCATGGGGGATGACACTATTGGGCATCTTCATTTTGTGGGGGATTGAGTTAGATGACGGGATGAATTTGTTGTGTGCCAATGTGTTTCTTCTCCCAGCTGTGTCTGCATACTGCCAGCAAATAAACGAATAGAGGTAACAAGTAGAAAAGAGTTTGCTCAACGTTCAGCTGGTCCTTACACCGTTATCTTAATGGACTACCCTCCAATTAAATAACACAGTACGTGAGATTCAGTGAATTATTTACATGCTGGACTTAAAAGAATACAGCAAAGGGACAGCGCAGATGACATGACACATAAAATCGTTTTTCAAAACGACATCTAATTTTTAAGCTCCAATGACACAAACGCTTAGTGTATCAGACTGCACGCACTCTGTGGAGCACAAACGCCGAGCCAGCGCTTTCCCCACCACCCCCTGCTGTCAGCGATCATCCCCAAGCCAGGGGCACTTCTGGGCCACCTCCGGAGGCAGGAGGAGAGACAGGGACCGCCCGTTCAGAGACACCAGGAGCTGCAGCTGGTCCATGCAGTCCCGCAGAGGCCCCTCCGGGTAGCCGCTGACTCGCAGGTCCAGGGGGCCGCGGTGGCGCAGGAGCCGGTCCGCCAGCCCCAGGCTGCTGGCGGCCAGAAGAGAGGGCGCGTATTTGGTGAAGGCGTAGTCAGCCAGGCTGAGCTCTGCGATGCTCGCCGCCAGGCTCCGGGCGTCCGCCGCCTCCCCCGCGTCGGCCTCCCGAGCCTCCAGCCGCACATGGCTGAAGTGCTCCAGGAAGAAGCTGACGGTGGGCGCCGCCAGGTCGAAGTCCAGGCGATGCAGGACGATGCACTCCAGGTTCCGGAGCTGCTGGCGGGTGAAGGCGTCGCAGCAGAGGGCGAGGAGCTCATTCACGCTGGGGGGGTGCACCTCCACCTACGAGTAGGGACAGGAGTGAGAACGCTGCCGCTGGGAAGCAGCGCAGGGGAGCTGACGCGGAGCCCGGCCTGTCTGGAACCCCCTCGGGCTGGCCTCGGAGGGCTGCAGAGACCTTGGCGGCGGGGCAGCCGGGCCCCGGGGCCGCCCCTACCTGCTTGCAGGCGATGAGCAGTGCTGTTACCCCCAGGAGTTGAAAGCAGTCAGCGGCCACAGGGGTGGTGGCGAGAAAGCGGTCGAGGATGTTGATGGCCAGGCAGAGCGCCTCCAAGGACAGCCCGAAGTGGCGGTGCACGGGGATGAGCCAGCTGACCAGCTTGCAGCGCGCCTCTGCCGTCACCTACGGCACCGGCAGCGGGGATCAGGCGGGGCCGACCCCGGGCTCTCCTGCCCGCTCCCCGCCGCCGGCCCCGCTGCCCCANCTCCAGTCACGGCGCTGGCTATTTGAGCGGCGTGGTGGCCGCCAAGCTGTCACCGCCCGCCTCCCGGCCACCCCGCCCCGCCCGTCCCGGGAGGGTCGTCTAGGCACTTAGGGAACCTCCGTCTCCAAAACAAAACCCAAGCCACCGAAACGTCTGCCTCTTCTCTGCCCCTTGCCCTCGGGCCAGAATGCTGTGGTGAAATGGCGGTGGGACTGTGACCTCCCACCCATGGCCTTCTCTCTCCAGCACGGCACGGAGAGCAAACCGGGCAGCAGTGCCCTAAACCCACGAATGCGGCCAGCTGAAGCTGCTGCATCGATTTTGCCATTACTAAAGCAGGCGTCTGTCCAGCTCCCAGCAGTTCACCTCAGAACCCGGTAAGCTTTAACAGCTACCCATCACTCCCCACCAAGTAACACCTTCAGCGCAGGTCACCAGAAACAGCAGAAATACATCACGAGAGATACCTGGGAATGCTGGAGCTTATGGGGCAATCTGGGTTTCAGTTACACTTCCATCCATGGACTACTACTTACATAATGGAGCACTATTTTAAACAGCTGAATGCAGTGAAATCAAAATAGGCCTGCACTCCAACCATCCAGTTATAGTGTGCTATAGATGTAGAATGACCTGGCGAAAGAAAACCTTCTAGGTTAAGGACTGGGAAAGATGTCAGAGGAAACAAGACCTTCAAGCAGCCAGCGATCCAGAAGCAAAACTGTGGAGGAGGTGGGAATCTAACAACACGAATGACAGGAGCAGGCACTCCTCTCCAGGGTGAGAAGAGAGACCAGGACAAGATGCTGCCTTTTAAAAAAGGAACACAGTGCAGACCACAGCTGAGATTATGGTGACAAAGATCCAGAGACACTGACTAGTCTTGTATCTGAAAAATGCTTTGAGAAAAGTAACACAAAGGTGTTAACCGAAGTCTTTATTAAATAAATAGAGCAAAAGAGAAAGTTCATCCACCCAAAAGAGTACAGGCACAAAAAAAAGTCGCTCATGTATACTGCAGAAGTAGAAAGCCAGAGTAGCATTTGTTGTTTTTTTTTATTTTTTTAAGATAACTGTGCTTACCCGTACACCACAGTGTGACTCCCATAATCAGTTTTGCAGAAAACTGTTGCTCACACAGAAGATCGTGCAATTTCCCAGTTATTACAATATATCCCCTTAATTTATTTCAGTTATTTATTTAAAAGATTACAAAGCAGAGCATGCTAGAGAAACACAAAGAATAACTCAGAATTTCAACATGACCATCCATAAATGGAAAAAACCCTCTTATTTATCACAGCTGAATAAGGGAGAACTCAAACACAATTCACACTGTACCCTAGGATTTAACCATTTAAGAGCAACAATTCATTTGCAAAATTCAAACTCAAAAGACAGAGGAGCTTGCTAGTTAGTGATTTACTGAGATGTTTTACTAATTCATGTTTCCAAATGATACAAATAAAATATCTCAACCAAAAAAAAAACCTAGGAAATTTGTTTAGGGTACAGAGATTGAGTTATATCTTCAATGAATATAATTTGCAGGTTTTGATATCAGTGTAGGAATACCGAAGGCAAAGTTGAGGTTCTTAAGGTCCAAGACCAAAACTTCCTGTTCAAATGCTTCCTTGTCTAAATAGTGCTGTAAAAAACTCCCAAAACTTACTTCCTATGAAATCAGGACTACCACTAGACTATCATAATGCATAAAAGAATAACAGATGTGATCCCTGTTCCTTCAGAGCTATTAGCAAACAGCTTTCCTTTTCCAGAATTGAGTGTAAGCTAACATGCACAAGCTGGACAGCAATACCAGTTCCACTGTGATAATCTAACTGGATAGGCTCCATATATCTTGCATTTTATGCAGTGTCCTCCGTGCCCTTTCTGTACGTGATTAACCTCTGCTGCATAAAATCTTTATTTTACAGATCAAACAAAAGTTATCTACACTGTGCCTCTGTCTGTAAAGACAGTTCCTACTTGACTGCAACTGTTTAACAGCAAACCTTCCCCACCAATATATTCCTTATCTTTGAAAGCTGAGTTGGCAATCTAAAATTGCACTTCGTAATGGGAAATAGTGTGGATATGTGGAATGTAAGACCATCTGATTCATTAAGCTACTCAGTTAATGAGTATTCAGTATTAAAGAAACAAAGATCACACAGACATCTAGTCATTGTGAACAAGTAGGGTAGGAGAGAACTGGCACTGGAAGTTTCCGCTAGGAGTTTGTCTGGTATTTTCTTGAAGAAGGTCAGTGTGAATTTTCATCAACAAGGGAGAAAAACCCCATGACCATCACTTGAAGGGGGCTTAAAGAACTATGCAGAACTTAAAATACAAAAAAGGGACACCAAAATATAGTACAGTTGCAGGAGTTGCAAGGATCAGGGTAAACACAACTGTGAGAAGAGGCACATCCTCTGTTCAGGAGGAGCTGCTGGTCAGTACACGTCTCGCAGAGCACTTGTTCACAGCAGTCCATACTATCATCTTATGGAGCATCTTATTGTAAATCATACAGAAAAATTAAGACTTCTCTAAGATGTATTGGTTGAATACTGTAAATTCATAGATCCAGAAAAAAAAAAAATAATCACTTAGGAAACCCATATGAGAAACATTTCTCTTCTGTTTGCACACATGGAATTCTACTCAGCTGAGATTCAGGACCAAATCTTCAATCATCAGTACACAGTGTACTGATGGTATGATTAGCACATTAAACTAAAAAAGAGGAATTGTTCATAGCCATTTCTACTTTCAAAAGAGACTGCTTGCAGTTATCATTCATACAGTCAGACAAATGGCACCAAATATACTGTAAAGGCTGAACATATTCAATGTTCATCTTTATTATAACAAAAAGAAAGGTTGATCCTATGCAAAATCATGCAGTCTATCCCCATCATGGCTGGTATCAGCCACACTAAGAATTTAAATACTTTCAATTAATGTGGGAGTGCATATTTCCCCTGCAATTACTGAAGCTCTGACTTGTTACTGATTTCTGATTTCAGTTACTATTTTCTGTTTTTATCAACTCTTTGATGATGTATAAGACCTTGTCATCTAGAAAAGAAAAAAAAAACAGTGTGTGAAAAAAAGCAAGCTTAAAAATTGATTCCCAAACCCCCAAATTTCCTAAGAGAAGTCCAGCTCTCAGTAACTTAAAATTTTAATGTTTTAGGCTACGTCACAATCTAAAGCAAAACATGTGATTACCATTTGGCAAGTAAAAGGACAAACAGTACATACATGGTACATCATTATAAAATTATTCAATGAACTGCCGATGACCGTTTCAGTATTCCACAAAAGAGATCGGGAAAGTGGTGGGTTAACTACAGATACATCAGCATACAGGAACTCTCTTTCTTCCCCACCTACAATATGCTCCTGAACATCCAGTGTCCAAAGTTTAAATTGTGCTCTGCCATGCCTTATCTTTGAGAACCAACATGCAGTTGGTTAACTTAGATTTTGAGACAACTCGCATAACACATACAAGACATCCATGCCTAGGATTCTCCACACAATCTCAATTCTGTTTAGAGATGCATGCCTCACTGTTATTACCACTACCTTGAATGTTGTTATCAAGGATATATTTAAAACAGCAATGGTGCAGATCTTCATGTATATGGGGTGAGCCACACAATATATGCAGGGTTAGTAAGGACTTTCTGGACCTGTCTTAATGGAACTTCCATGTCACACGTGCTACTGCGTGAGGATGTAGTGTACTAATGATTCCTCAGATTTGCTACAAGGTCCACTTAACAAACAGTAATGCCAGCAATAAGTTACCTTCAAGTGACATTTTGGGATTTTCAAGCTTCTTCTTCAAAACAGTCTCAATGAGAACTCTCAGCTGTTTGAAAATTACTGCTATCTTAACAGGAGCCTATAAAGAAAGGCAAACACCTGCATTATCAGATATTTCATACCAAAATACAGATCAAAAATACTACCTTAGATATAAACAGAAGTTCGTAACAAGATTCCTGCAAACATGATGCACATACATGATTTTTAATGGTAATGATAATCACGATGGATAGTATACTCATGAAATGACTGGGCTTACACTATGCCTTAGCTTTAAGTACCAGTTGTTTGTAGTATCAAAGCGAGAAGAATAGCAGCTCAGAGGCAACTTAGAATGTGTTCCCACAAAACCAGCATAAGAGGAAATTATTACTTTACTAATAAACCACCCAATTAATTGCCTCCCCCCCTACTTGAAATAAAATAGCCACTCATTTGCCTCTTGGGAGGTCTGCCAGGCTTTCTGAAAAAGCAATCACAAGCCTTTCCTAAATCTCACTAGGAATTTGGATACCTAAAGCTGAACCATCTCCCAAAAATATTTTATTTTATTCTTTCCTCTCTATTTCAAATCTTTATTTCATTTATATGCTGCCTTTGGTACAACAAGTATCTGCTACAGCAGAAGCACAAAATGCAATGCCTTTTTCTAAGCATCTCAGTAGAAAAGTAAAAAATCTGAAACACTCTGTAGGATGTGGTTAGCCTAGCAACTGCACAACTGTAGCCATCCAGGAAACAGAAAAAAAATCTCCAACAAACACACAAGGGACCTGCTTTTTAAAATTCCCTGTTCATGATAAGCAGTGCATTCAATTAGACGGCTGCTTACTTGGATTAGCAGACTGCAAAGAAATTGTTTTGTTACTTATAGCTGTCTTTGAGAGTAGCACAAGGCCCACCGGAGCACAGAAAATTGTAACCAAGTAGCTGCCAGGATAGCAAAATCCACTACTTGCCATTTACCAGAATTTATAGGGGATCTTCTCATGACAACTATTCTGTCTGCAAAAATATGCTAGGAACGTGCTCTCAGTTTTCCCATTTCCAAATAAAACTTATACATGGGTAGAAGAAAAAACCTAACCAAGAAGATCAAACACCCCAAACCCAAGTAAGCAGCTATTTCACAATTTGGTTTTCTCTTTCAAATAATTGTCTTCACTATAGACCAGTACACACAGTAGTGTGCTGAAGATAAACACAGTTACAAGATTATAAGATTGTAGGAAAGGGTAATACAAAAACAGCACACTTCTCTGCTTTCAGTAAAAGCTCTATAAAAAAAGGTTTAGTCTGCATCCATTTTCAAAACCTTTTCTGAAGGAACACTTTCCTCTTGAAGAGAGAGGGAACCGATTTGTTGCAAACCACATATGACAAGTCTCTTCTTATGAGCATGATTTATTAATATTTCATTACATGTATATAAAATGTCCCATCATTATCTTTAATTCTCTCCTTTCTTCCCTCTTGTCTCCATCTCCCATATACAGTGGTTTGAATCAAGCTGATATATCAACTATGTAATATGAAAGCCCATGGAATCACAGAAGGTAGTTCAGTTGTAACTCCAGTTCACCTGAAAATGGATCCAACCATCAACCGTCAGGAGACGCTCACGATGCTGGACTTCTATATCCCCACCAAAAAGCAAAATGGGAAAGGGGGATATTAAAGTAGTGTCTCTCAAATACACCTTGGCATACCTCACCTGCATAAAAACAAACACAAACAATTAAAAACAGCAACAAAAAAATCCCAAACCACGTAACATCTGTAACACTAAATCTGATTGCTAACTTCTAAAAGCAAAAAATACACTTTTCCTTTTCAAGATGCAACCAAAACAAGTTACTGCACACAATCAATAGCTATTTGTCTGCCTTGCACCACATAAAATAACTCACCTCTAAGTAAATGACAAGCTTATCTGCTGGAAGTTAGCTAAAACCAGTTATCTTCTTGAAGCTCAAATGGAAAGATAACGTTAGCCTAGTGGTGTTCATAGAAGCCTAGTGGTGTTATTAAAAGTAACAGAACTACTCAAGTAAAATGCAGGCAAAGCTCTTTCATTATACATTCTTCTTGGGGGCAGCTGTTTCATCGATTTATCTATATCCACATATGCACATGCATAAATGTGGCACACACAGATACATGCACTGCCTGAACTATGGGGCTCAGCATGTACTGCTTCTGGCTGTGGAATATCTCAAGTAAAGATAGAATGGAGTGGAATGAATTGCAGCGGGAAGAATGGACATAAAAAGAGTGCATCTTCACACCAAAATGTAGGCTTTGTTCATGAAATAACTCAACTACCTTAGCTGCTGTTTTGTCATCACTCTATGATCTTCCGGGGGGCAGGAAATATTTTCAGCTGTCAAAAAATACTATCACTTTATATGAATCAAAAAGTCTAATAATTGCTATTTCTCTACAGCAAATTTGGTCATTAAGCAACTGCTGTCAAACTTTTGTTCTACCAAAAGTGTAATTAAATACAAACACTTGAAGCCAGCAAATAGCTGACAAGATTTTCCATTGAAGGGGAAAGAAGTCAAAAAAAATGCAATTCACTTAGGGAGTTTAGCAGTCCATTACAGAATTGGCAATTTTATTACTGGGATATGTCAGTACCAAGTTTCAAAACCTTAGAACAGTGAAAAAGCAGACTTTGGAAGGTTAGTACTACATATTACTGTGTAAAGTGATAAAAATCAACAAGACTGTATTTAAAAAGTCAATGATACCATTAAGTTAAATGATACACAGAAAATTTCTTTCATTTACATCTACCAGTTTCACCATCAACAGATTTGTTCATGATCTTCAGCTCCACCTTCTTTTTCTTCAGCATTCAGTTGACTCATTTTTAATGACTTTAGGATCATTAGGTAATAAAAAACTCTTTAAGATAAAACAATTAGATATTAAATAACATGCACTAGTTTGAAGTATACTGGAGGCATAACTCCACCTTTACACAAACTATTAGCTACATTCACTATCTTCAACTTACCTTCTCCTGGTAAAGCAGCCATCCATGTGTCTGCAAGTCTCGATTTACAGAAGAGGGATGAACTTGTGCTTTACCCTGAGCAGTTTCTACCATGCAAGCCAGTTTCTCTGTAATATCCACAGACTTTGTATATAGTATTTTTCCTACATTGTCATACAGCCCTGCAGTCAAGACAGCTTTAAGAAGAGCTATTTCACTGAGAGACAGGGATTGTGTGGCTCCATTTCCATCCCATCCACATTGCGTTGAAGGTGCCGTGAACCCTGCTGCTCTGACCACCCTTATGAGTTCTTGCTTCACATCCTGAAATTAGGATGGTATTAGTAAAGTTTTAAGCTAAAAAAGTTACATACTTGACTTCAGCAGTAGGAATGACACTTCATCTGAATTATTCATGCTCTCCAGGAGAAAGTCCCTTACTAGCAAAACCACTTGTATTTTCTGCAGCCACACTGGAATCCTAGCTATTTCTATGAGAAAAACATTATTTATAACATAATCCGATATGTGGAATACAGGATTAGACATATAGAAATATATATGCTGAGAATACTAAATCTCTACCTGTAATTAAAATGAAAAGATCTGGTTCTGCTTAGAAGTACTCAGACATCCAAACTTAAAAGGAAAGATCAATTAGAACATTCTCTCACAAAAGTAAGAGGCCGTTCACATACGTTTGTGGGTCATCTTTCAAATAAACTGTTAATAGATATGTTATTGGTATCAAGAATCATTTAAATACTTTAATTCACGAAGTTTTGATTCTCTTATGAAAGTGAGGCCTAGCTTCTCCAATGGCAGTGAGTACAAACCTATTTACCAAAGTGTGCATATCAAAACTCGAATACAAACACAGGTACCCCGGTTGAGAGTGGGCATTTCATCAGTCCCTAAAATTCCACTTGTTTTTATCTTGTCTAAATAGTAACTGTGATATATCATCTCTTTAAAAGGGAACGACATTTTAACAAATAACTTACGAGTCCAGAGCATAAGTGTATATTTTACCTCCAGAGTTAACAGTGAAGTCCTATTAAGGAAATTTCTTCTGCAGTAAGTCATTTCAGCACGATACCCCCCTTCTTGTCGAGCCCTTTTCCACCTAAGGAAAAAAGTCATGTCTCATTACAGTCAGAAGAAACCCATCAAGACTATAACAACAGAAGTGGCACTAGGTTAAAAAAGAATAATGTGTTTTGGTAAGCATTCTCCACTCTAAAGTAAGTTGTATTAATGACGATGAATGCAGCTCGTCTAAGGGCACTCCAGAGAACATGCCTGTAACATAGATTTAACAGATACTAACCAAAATACAAGGTGATTTACTCTCAAACCCCACACATTTCTGTCTGTTTTGATAGTCAAAACAAAATTCAGACTTAGCAGTAGTACCCTAAAAAGGAAAAAACCTCTATGTCCTTTTATACATTTGTGCTTTATTAAATACAAAATATTCTGGACAAGATACCACTAACAGCAAACAAAATACTTTAAATACTAGGATGAACTGACACAGTAGTGTCAATATGTGTGCAAGCACAGTTAAAGGAGCTGAAGAACAAAACACTAAGCAAGCTACCCATTTGTGTTACAGTATTTGGCCATCTGTTGTTATTCGAAAGAGAAAAAACCTGAAGCGAAAGCAGTTCAAGAGATATTAAGGATTCTTTACATAACTGCATTACCTAAGTGTTATCTGCTACTAGTTATGAGCATAGGAGAATCATCACTTACCCCAGATAAGCGTTGTAGATTGTTATATGGTCAGACACTGCCACAGCTAGAGATGATTTTGCAAGATCTGCTTCATCTTTTCGACCAATAGGTGTAGTAAATGGGGATTTTTCTGTCATAACAGCAGCCAAAGTTGCCTGCAATTATAAAGTACACATCACTTAAAAGTATTTTGTTACAAGCTTAGAGGTTCATAATTCAAACAGCCTTAAATTTTCTCTTATCCTTAGAATTATAGGCTTGGGTTGCAAGAGACCTTAAAGATCATCAAGCTCCTGCTATAGGCAGGGACACCTTCCACTAAGCCAGATTTCTCAAAAGCCCCACACAACCTGGCCTTGAACACTTCTAGCAATGGCAACATCCACAACTTTTCAGGGCAACCTGTTCCAGTGCCTCACCACCCTCACGGTAAAGAATTTATTCCTAATATGGAATCAAACCCAATCCTCTTTCAGTTCATACCCATTCCCTCTTGTCCTATCACCATATGCCCTTGTAAACACTTCCTCATCAATGCCCTTCAGATACTGAAAAGCTGCAGTTAGGTCTTGCCTTTTCTCCAGACTGAACAACCCCAGTTCTCTCAGTCTCCTGAAAGGAGGGGTACTCCAATCCTCTCTGATTATCTTTGAGATAACCTTTGGACTCACTCCACAAGGTCCACATCCTTCTTGTGTTGGGGCCCTCAGAGCCCCAATAGGTGGGATTCCCCCCCACTAGACCAGGGGGATGTCTAAAGAAGGCACAGCAGAAGGGCAGAATCCCCTCCCTGCCCTGCTGCCCACGGGGCTCTGGATGCAGCCCAGGACACGTTTGGCTCTCTGGGCTGCGAGAGCCACGGCTGGGTCGTGTCCAGCCTCTCACCCCCCAGCACCCCCAAGTCCTTCTGGATAGGGCTGCTCTCGATCTGTTCATCCCCAGCCTGTGATGATACCAGGCATTGCCCTGACCTTGGGGCAGCACCAGCACTTGGCCTTGTGAGCTTCTGATCTGCCCACTTCTCCAGGTCCGTCTGGATGGCACTCCATCTTTCAAATGTGTAAAAAGCAACACTCAGCTTGGGCTCATCTTCAGATTTGCTGAGGGTGCACTCAACCTCTTCACCTATGTCACTGATGAGGATATTAAGTAACACTGGCTCCAGTACAGACCTCTGAGGGCACCACTTGTCCCAGATGTTCATTGGGACCCTGAGCCATTAACCACCATCCTCTGGATGGGACTGTACAACTACTTTCTTATCCATCTGATAGAGTTCACCGTCTGAATCCATTTCTCTCCAGTTTAGGGAGAAGGATGTTGTGGGGAACCATGGTAAAGGCTTTGCAGAAAACCAGATGAACAAATATGTAGCCTTTCCCCTGTCCATTGATGCAGTCACTCCACCACAGAAGGCCACNCCCTCAGAGCCCCAATAGGTGGGATTCCCCCCCACTAGACCAGGGGGATGTCTAAAGAAGGCACAGCAGAAGGGCAGAATCCCCTCCCTGCCCTGCTGCCCACGGGGCTCTGGATGCAGCCCAGGACACGTTTGGCTCTCTGGGCTGCGAGAGCCACGGCTGGGTCGTGTCCAGCCTCTCACCCCCCAGCACCCCCAAGTCCTTCTGGATAGGGCTGCTCTCGATCTGTTCATCCCCAGCCTGTGATGATACCAGGCATTGCCCTGACCTTGGGGCAGCACCAGCACTTGGCCTTGTGAGCTTCTGATCTGCCCACTTCTCCAGGTCCGTCTGGATGGCACTCCATCTTTCAAATGTGTAAAAAGCAACACTCAGCTTGGGCTCATCTTCAGATTTGCTGAGGGTGCACTCAACCTCTTCACCTATGTCACTGATGAGGATATTAAGTAACACTGGCTCCAGTACAGACCTCTGAGGGCACCACTTGTCCCAGATGTTCATTGGGACCCTGAGCCATTAACCACCATCCTCTGGATGGGACTGTACAACTACTTTCTTATCCATCTGATAGAGTTCACCGTCTGAATCCATTTCTCTCCAGTTTAGGGAGAAGGATGTTGTGGGGAACCATGGTAAAGGCTTTGCAGAAAACCAGATGAACAAATATGTAGCCTTTCCCCTGTCCATTGATGCAGTCACTCCACCACAGAAGGCCACTGGGTTGGTCACACAGAACTTGCCCTTGGTTAAGCTCATGCTGGTGTCTTGAATCACCTCCCCGTCCTCGAAGTGCCACAGCATATTTCTAGGAGGATCTCTTCCATAATCTTCCCACATTGAAGCTGACAGGTTAGCTGTTCCCAAGGCTTCTCTTTTGTATTGTTTTTTAAAAAAAGAGGGGTACAATGTTTCCCCTTTTCCAGTCACCTGGTACTTCACCTGAGAGAGGTTGCCATTGATGACTGAGGCAAAAACATTGAGTACCTCAGCCTTCTCCTCNGTCTGGATGGCACTCCATCTTTCAAATGTGTAAAAAGCAACACTCAGCTTGGGCTCATCTTCAGATTTGCTGAGGGTGCACTCAACCTCTTCACCTATGTCACTGATGAGGATATTAAGTAACACTGGCTCCAGTACAGACCTCTGAGGGCACCACTTGTCCCAGATGTTCATTGGGACCCTGAGCCATTAACCACCATCCTCTGGATGGGACTGTACAACTACTTTCTTATCCATCTGATAGAGTTCACCGTCTGAATCCATTTCTCTCCAGTTTAGGGAGAAGGATGTTGTGGGGAACCATGGTAAAGGCTTTGCAGAAAACCAGATGAACAAATATGTAGCCTTTCCCCTGTCCATTGATGCAGTCACTCCACCACAGAAGGCCACTGGGTTGGTCACACAGAACTTGCCCTTGGTTAAGCTCATGCTGGTGTCTTGAATCACCTCCCCGTCCTCGAAGTGCCACAGCATATTTCTAGGAGGATCTCTTCCATAATCTTCCCACATTGAAGCTGACAGGTTAGCTGTTCCCAAGGCTTCTCTTTTGTATTGTTTTTTAAAAAAAGAGGGGTACAATGTTTCCCCTTTTCCAGTCACCTGGGACTTCACCTGAGAGAGGTTGCCATTGATGACTGAGGCAAAAACATTGAGTACCTCAGCCTTCTCCTCATCTCTTGTTACCAGTTCATCAGCTGGGGTATGTTTTCTTTGACCTTCCTCTTCTGACTGACATCCCTGTATAACCCCTTCTTATTCATCTTTGTGTCCCTTGCTATGTTCAGCTACATCTTAGCCACAGCCTTCCTCATCCCATCCCTATGCAACTAGACTGCATCCCTATAGTCTTTCCAGGACACCTGTCCTTGTTTCTGCATTGCCTGTGCATTTGCTTGTTGCCCTTGAGTTGGACCAGCAGGTCTCCACTCACATCAATCGATTGTCTTCCCTGCCTGATTTCTTGCACCCGAGAATCACTAGCTTTTGTATTCTAAGAAGGGTAGATAATATTTAATTATAGTTTATCTTCTATCAAGCCTCAAAGAAAACTCAGCACCTTAAGAATTTCCTATACAGAATTCAGCACTTGCTTACATTAAAGGGACCACCTACATAGTGGCCTATATGCAAACATAAAAACATTACATCTCAAAATCACATGACATATTTTGCCAAATGACAGTGCAATGAAGGTCAGATTCATCAACTGCTTTAGGTTATACCACATTAACAGGAGATACCAAGAATTTTAACTTCAACTTTCCAGGAACTAACATACTCATGCTTTATCCTAATTTGCAGTGAATTAAATGGATCAGGTGAAAATGTAAACTACGCCACAGTCTTTATAAACATATAAATTTATAAATAAACAAATAAATAACCAATCAATTAATTTGCAATAAATTTGATTATGTTCTGGGCCATAACTGTGGGGTAATCCAGAATGCCCAACCCACATGTAAGAGAATACTTCCTTTAAATGTGAGATTCCCTTGGATCACCATGGACAGAAACAGAGACCAAGCCTGATTATCCACTGTGGAGAGTAGCAAGGAGTTTAGAATCACAGGACCATTTTAAGTTGGAAAAGACCTTTAAGATCATTGAGTTCAACCATAAAGAACACCTATATTATTCCCCTTCATGATGTCTGGGTGTCCTCAGCTTAAAGTAAACATTTTAACTTGCATCATTTTTTCAAAATACCACATTACAAGAAATCAGATTAATTGCAAAGAATTAATTTCTATACTTAAAAATTTTTTTTTTACTCACCACAGGATCCAAGCAGCCAAATATAGCACCAAATATAAGCATTTTGCCAATCTTTACATTAACAGGAAGGGCTGCAAGGTGTTGGCCCAATGGAGTCAGCTTGGGCTCATTTAACTGACAAGCCCCAATCTTCCTCAACAGGTTCATTGCATTACCAATTACTTGCTGCTGTGGTGGATCTAATGCTCTGGAAAGAAAATCTTCAGGAGAGCCAAGACCGCATTTCTGTGAAGTAAAGGGACATATATTTCAGTATAAAGATTTATTATAAAAAAAGTGTTCGAACAGCTACACAGAAAACCGGGAAAGCTGTTTTTGCATCAAAAGTTCACATTCCCTCCTCACCAAACAAGCCTCTTGCTTCCTGGAAGGTTGATGTGCCCCACATCAGGTTAACAAAACTTCATTGTTTGGAAGGGCTTCATATGGCATGACCACTGTTCAGAGAAGGGTGTTACCAATGATCACTGATGAGCAGGAGATGCTCAATTCTGGTGGCATGCAGTTTAACCTAACACTAACTTGCCAGGTTGCTAGTTTTCCCATGTACATCCTGCTCACTTAAGACACGGTGAGAGGTAATGGAATTGCTCCCTTAAACACAAATCAACTAGAAGGTTATTTAACAGAGTTTCAATTGTCACTCTGAGGCAAACTAGAATCATAAAATACACTATCCTCACTGAAAAGCATGTTTGTATTTTCCAGCAAGTCCACCTCCTCATGTGTGGGAGAAGTCCCACTAAGTAATCACATTGGATCAGGTCTGCCCCAGCAAACCTGTTTAGCTACTAAGGTCAATAATTCCAAAATAGGCAATAGTGTGAAGGTGCAATTCCTCCAAAACCATGTGTGATATTTTTAGCTAACAAGGTGTACTGGGCTTGTGGGGCCAAGTTTAGGTGGTAGGGCCTACATGGGTGAGTTTGGTGAGAAGCTGAGAGCAGCTCCCCCTTCGATCAGTCAGTGCTAGGTAGCTCCAGGGCAGACCTGCTGCTGGCCAAGGCCGAACCAATCAGTGATGGTGGTCATGCCTCCAGGAGAAGTTATTGCACAGAAACAAACTGCAGCCAGAGGAGAGTGGGTGAGAACAACTCTGAAAACACCGAGATCAGTGAAGAAGGAAGGGGAGGAGGTTCTCCAGCTGCTGCAGCCCATGATGAGGAAGGCTGTCCCACTGCAGCTCATGGAGGTCCAGGATGGAGCCCACACCCAAGCAGGTGGGTGCCTGAATGAGGCTGTGACCCTGTGGAGGGCCAACACTGGAGCAGGCTCCTAGCAGGACCTGTGGTGCCATGAAAAGAGGTGCCCACACAGCAGCAGGTCTGCTGGCAGAACTTAGGACCCTGACAGGTACCCATGCTGGAGCAGTTCATGAAAAACTGCAAGCTGTGGGAAGGATTCACATTGCAGAAGCTTGTAAAGGACTGTCTCTGGTGGAATGGACCCCAAGCTGGAGCAGGGGAAGGAGTCTTCCTTTCCACAGAGGAGGAAGCAGCAGCACAAACAATGTGTGATAAACTGACCAAAACGCCCATTCCCCATTTTCTTGTGCTGATGGAGGATAGGAGGCAGGGAATTGGGAAACAAATTTAAGCCCAGGAAAGAGGGAAAGGTGTTTTTTGCTTCTCATTAACCTACTCTATCTTAATTGGTTATAAATTGAATTAATTTCCACAAATCAAGTCTGTTTTGCTTGGGACAGTAATTAGTGAGTCATCTCTCTGTGTCCTCATCTCTAGCTATGAGCCTATCAATATTTTCTCTCCCATCGCCTGAGGTGGAGAATAATAGAGGAGCTCTGGGGCTACCAAGGTCCAGTCATGGTCAACCCACCACACAAGGTTAGCAATTCTAAAACCAAAAACCATACCATTATATGAAGGCATAATTCCTCCAAAGGCACACGCAGTATTTCTGGAACAGAATATTCCATGAAACTTTCAAATCTGTAACATCATAAAAACACAGATACACATATGTTCAACTAAATCTTTGAATTAAACTTGTAAATCTGGTCTTTATATGGCCATTCTTTGCAGTTTTTCTCTTGAGGGAAAAGGAAGGGAGTAGTATGGGTAAGTCATTCATACTTTGAATTAAGGCATGTGTTGTGGCTTCGAAAACAAGTTTTAGTCAGAGAGGGAAAGGCAGGAAACCCTAATTTTCAAAACAAGTCTGTAAAATGCTCTCGAACTGAAAAGTCTTGTATGTGACCAAAAGGCACACTTCATTGGTTATATCAAAAGACTTTAACCTTAATTGTTTGTCAGCTGAAAGCCACTTCAGGCTTTCACAGAAGCAGGAAAAAGGTTATTCTATTCCATTGCCATAACAGTAACTAATTCTGTAGTGCCCCCGTCTCTTATCCATAGAGATTACCTCCTCAGAAACCTACAGATTTGCCTGATAAAAAATTCAAAATTCAGGAGGTAAGGTTTGCACACATCTGATGTAAGCCAACTAGGTTTTGTAAAAAACTGATGTTCTACGATTCCTTGTGCTGCACTTTTCCTTTGATTACAAAATTTTTTTAAAAAACACATTACAGAAATATTAAGAATAAGATTAACTTTTTTTGGAAGTGTAAAAGATTACTGTAACACTTTACACATATGATATCCAAATTCTTGTTTTGGTTGAGGTTTTTCCAGTTTTATCTTTCTGGTTTGCAGTAAATACTGAATTTCAACAAGAAGTCTTGGTTTTGCACAGGAAAAAAAAAAAAAA
>VZTZ01023423.1:171165-181579 GCA_013400955.1 Drymodes brunneopygia
TGACTACAGAATTCTGCTAAGTTTACAGTACCTGTCTCTCGTGTACATTCGGAAGCAGAACCCATCCCTGACACGCCCAGCTCTTCCTTGTCGCTGCAGAGCACTAGCTTTACTAACGAAGGTCTCTTCCAGGGAACTCATCTGACTGCTTTCATGATACCTTAAAATTAAAAAGCAGATTCAGATTCCAGAATTAAAATTTTCAAGTATATATAAGCTGAACACCAGCACACTGACAACATACCAGCATACTGACAATATGTCTAATGAGCAATTATTTGAAAATACATTCAGTTTTGAAAACCAAGCATATCTGGGATGAACTGTGTCATGAATAGATGTGGAAGTTTAGATAACTGTATATTATAAAACCTTGAATACAACTCACTAGTGAAAGTGTAAAAATTGGAAAATGGAAGGTTTATTACTTCATTTCCCTGGCAATTCAGAATCATTCTAATACATTGTGTAGGGATTTTCACATTTAAAGTGAACAAAAAATAACTTCTAAAAACCGAGATAGTATAAAAAAAACTTCCTTCATTTTTAAAATAGTACTTAATCTTGATTATCCATACATTATTTTAATTATCTATTAACTTCCTTTTTTCTTCTCATTTGAAACTCCAAAGATACATCCCAAACCTGTGCAAGCTGTGAAATGAACTCAGCACATTTCTGCATCCAGAACTCTAGTTTAATAAGGATACTACAAAATTCTAGCAGTTCTATCCTCCAAATATTTACAGTAATCACATTATGATTGATGAAAATCAAACTCTTACCTATTCTCTTTTGTTCTCCCAGTATCAATTACAAAGACAACATCTGGTATTGTGATACCTGTCTCTGCTATATTGGTTGCCAACACAATCTGGAAAGAGTAACATAACATAAATAGAAGAACTGGAAAGTCTAACAGGTTTCAACCTTTAAATCAGTATTATGGAGGAGGTCTGGTTAAAATTTTTTACACAGAAATGCTTCCTTAAATAATCTGACAAATAATTAAAAGCTACATGACTTGGAAAATGGTCTAGTTTACCCCAAGGAGAGAAATTAGAAGCTAGTAATAAAATAATTTCACATTCACAATTTGTTTTATAATCCATTAAAATTACTGGCTAGTATCGGCCTAAATTGATCAACATTTAATTACATAGTTTGGCAGTAAATAAAATTGTATTTTTCCTAGATAAAAGCCGTAGTTACTGGTTAACAATAGTTAAAATACAGGAAAGTAATAATTAAGGAAGTTCACAGAAAAATGTTAGGTTTAAGAATTTGTCCAATACTGTCAAGATTTTCACAGCATATTAGCTTCTACCCATTACAGACCACCAAGTCAGAATTCCTTCTTTGCAGAGAGGAAATTCTAGAAACATCTAGTTGTTGTGTAAATCTGTATGATATTACAACAATTCAGAGTTGCACTCACAGGAAATTTCTCTTTTCAGTTGTGAACTTTGTAAATATTACCTTTCTAATACCAAGAGGAGGTATTGTAAATGCAGCTGCTTGATCTTGAGTTGAAAGAACAGAATGCAAAGCTATCAACCTGTACCTAGAACAAGAAATTATAATAATAAATATACACTTATCAAATAACAGAGTCAAAAAAAAGACCAGCATAATGACAACATTTGGAGAAAGCAACTAGAATAGACAAATGGAAGAGTAAAATTCTGTATGAGTAGGTATGAAAATCTGCTTCATTGTTTTTATTAAAATAGCTAGAAAAAAATAACCTAATTAGTTCATAGGGATGTTCTCCCACTCAGTAAAAATGCAGGAAAAACAGTAATACTACAGAACTGCTGGTTACTTTACAATAATAGCCTGGCAATAAAGGGAGGTAAGTGTCTGTAAACCCAAGATTTTTAAATTGTGCTTTCAAGGTAAGGACCATTACGAACACATGCAACTTTAAGTTTGAGTAATAAAAGCCTTCAGAGATGAGACTGCCACAGAGACCGGTACTTCCTTTTCTTCCGGATCTTTACACCTCAGTCCATCAACAAATATTTAGCATTTGACAGCAATTGTTCCTTTTTTGCAGTTGTGTTGCTAACTTTTAGTTACCCAAAAATAAAATTTTGAAATTATCTGTCACTACAACCCTAGGCCATTTCTCTTGGTAGATCCAGATGCTCTGGAGCTCTTCTCAGGAAGTAGTCACTTCCATGTAAAGAGTAAGCCACAGAAATCTGTATCCCAGGTATGGCAGCTTCCATACCCTAAGAAACGGAAAAGAAGTAGTCAAGTGCTTTTGGTTAAGTAAATTTGTTGAAGAATAAAATAGAAAGTAATAAAACAAAATTTATCATACCATTCCTGTCATTTTTGCTTATATAACTTTTCAATTATAGTAGTAGAAATACATTTGTACTGCAGCAAAAGTACATCTGTAGTACAATTAGCTCAGAGGTATAACTCTCAGTTGCCTTTTACAAGAATAGCAAACCTTACTGAATATGTTTGTTGGGCTGTAACTTAGAGTATTAACTTCATAAAAAGTATCTCCATTACCTATCATGCAAGTTAAATCTTCTGTCAGTTGAAATGAGATCATATAGCTGTTGGATATGGGCAAGCCCTGGTAAAAAGATCAGCACAGCACCTTCAATATTCTTGAACTGAGGACTTCTATCTGCAAAATCACAGTAAAAGCATATAGTTAAAACAAATACGCATTGCCAACAGTTACACATAACAACAGGAACAAATACTAGGCCCTGTGGTTAATGCTTTTCAGGATCTTTCATAAAAGAATGAAGTACTTCATTATCAGTACAAAGCACTGGAAAATAGGTCCAAAGGACAACCCCAAGTACATAAACTTCTTAAGAAGTGGACTGTACCTAAGTATGCAAGCAACTCCAAAATAAGTTCAAGGTTGATCTTGTAAGGGTTCATATATAAGATAGCCTGCTGTGTACGACTGCTATACTTTGCATAGTAAGGAGCCAAATCGATACCAGATCCAGACTGGATTGGGACATATTCCTGAAAAACAAGAGTAAGCAAAAAGAAAAATAAATCACATTCTTAGTATTTTAGAAGAACGTAAGAGAGCAGGAGGTGAATTTGCCATTCACTTGAAGCAGAGATTGGGATAAGATAAATTTAACTGACTAACTTCACAGCAAAACCTGTGTGAGTTATATTAAATCACAACCACCTACATAATGTGTATAGACATCCATAACTGTTGAACAAGACTTCAGATTTAAAAAAAAAAAAAGGTAAAATTAAAGTCTGCCCAAGAAGTAAACAGGTCCCAGGTCCATATCTGGCATTCAACTGGTATCAGTTCAAACTGGGATAACAAGATGTAAACTCTTCTTTCAAAACTCCTACTTGGGGGAGTAAGAAACTAGTTTCACCTTTTCCCTCTTCCTCACCTGACCCTTCTCAACTAATGGTTGCAAAGAAAATTAAGAATGAACTAGGTGGCAACTCCTGCCGTGTTTCAGAACAGGAAAAAAGAAGAATCAGCAGGAGAGATATACATTCTTTCTAGAAATCTTTCTAGACATCTTACATACATAGCATAGTTTCTATTTTAAGTGGAACTATCGTAAACTATTTCATTGTTACTCAATAAACTTAGGGAAGCTTGACACCACATATCCTTCTGACCTGAGGAAAAAGAATCAGCAGAGCACATGAGACTGTATTTTAACATACATATAAGTGTTCAATAGTAGCAAGCTAAATTTTCAGAAGTTTTGCAAAGCAAGTTGGAGCAGACAGGTATCTTCCCAAAATACATAGTCTAGATGAACAGCCTAAGCTGTCAAAGTTAGACGGCACTGACAGAATCTCTCCTTCAAGAGTTTTGATGCAAAAGCACAGAGCTGTCACTGCAGAGTACCTAAGGATTAACCATAACCTGTTAAACAGAAGAGGTCTATATAACTATCGCATGTAAATCATCTCATTTGGCATGCCAAGTTGGAGGATTTTGGCAGTTTTTCAGCTTAGAAGGAAAAGGCCTTGTCTCCTCTATTGTTAGGTTCACTATGTAGGAGAGTTTTTTGGGAAAAAAAAGAAATAGTTTCCCTGCTGCTGCTTATAGATCTAGAGCTGGGAATCTACAAGAGACCTCAGTGTCAAATACAGCAAAATCAAGACAGCCATATAGGAGTTAGAATGACAATCAAAAGGGTGCAGCATCCATAGATATTAGTAGGAGTGTCATTGTGTCTTTTATAAACTGAAACAATATTTGATATTTTACAATCCAACCACATTTAATTCAAAGGAAACAAAATGATCAAATAATAAAAACTCTCAAAGTTTTCAAGACAAAACTAAAAATGCTTGTTTCACCTGGTGCTTTGCAGTGCTTCCTCCTTTACCGGTAACAATTACTGTTACTTCCTCCTCCTCCTCCAAGAACTTCTGACAGTATTCAGAGTCTTTCTCCAAAACATAGCCCGTTGCTTCAATTACGTCTTCAACATGGAAAATCTTTAGTGAAAATTCAAAGAAAAAACACAAGGCATGTAAAGAACTGATCAGCAATCTTTTTCACTTTTTAAAGCTTACATAACAAAGTTGAACTGGGCATGCCTTAATGTTGCAACTAATCTTCCAAATTTCAACTTTAACTATCTCATGATTTTTGAAAATCTAACCTTAGAGCTGCTACAAGTTTGTTAACGGACTTCTCCAACTGATCACTACATAACCTTTACCATAGCCTATATAGCACCTGTAAGAAAAACACATAAGTGCAGTGACAAAGTTACAGGGGGTGTGGGAGGAATTCTTCAATGCTTTCCTATCTACCTAGGTTGAACAGAGAAAAATCAAAGTGTCACTGATGGACTGATTATAATTAATAAATCTATCACCAAAAAAAAGTAGAGCTATGTACTCCAAAGCCCTGAAGCTATTCTGTATTTCCGTAAAAGAAAAAGGATTACAAATCCTTGAAATACTTCCTTTAAGATCTGGTAAAAAAAGAAGTGATATAGATATAATGCCTAGATATTAACCAGGCAAACACTGTATACATACATACGAAGTGTCTTGCATAATCAACATAAACATCTACCTACCTCAACTGGGTAGCTCCTCCCTGAGATCCTTAAAATGGGACAGTGTGAGAAATAGCTGGAAAACTTCTCACTGTCTACAGTGGCACTCATTAAAATCAGGTGCAGGTCTGAACGCTTATGCAAGATCTCTTTCAGAATAACCAGCAAGAAATCAGACTGGACACTTCTTTCATGAACCTAGAATTAGAAAAACACATCTATAGCAAGAATTTAGTACAGGTCAAGGCCCAGAATAACTATAATTTCTGCAGAATAGTAAAGAATTGATAACCTCATCTACAATAACATGAGATATATTTGAAAGAAGACCATCTTCTTGAAGTTTCCGAAGCAGGACACCCGTTGTACAGTACAGCAGTCTGGTAGCTTCTCCTGTTCTTGATTCCATACGAATTTGATATCCACACAGGGAATTCTTAAAAAATAAATCAAAAATATAGAAGAACTTAAAATAACATACAAACTAATAGCATTCAAAATTAGGTGAAATTTAGTAACTGCCAGATTCAGACACCACACAAGTTGCTAATTAAATAGTATAGTGGATGACTGCCACACTTCCATGCAAGTACTTTCCTTTGTTAAGAAAGGAAAAATACATGAAGTTTATCGAGTAGCAAAGAGCTGATAAAATCAGGGTTGTTTTCAGGACTCTCTGACAGTCTCAAAAATACTTTTGCAGAAATTACCCTAACAAATACAGGACTTCAGCTTTCTCCAAATAACAAAACAACTTATGTTGGAAAGGGCCTCTCTCAAAGCATGGCCTCACTCAAGGTCAGACTGCTCAGAGCCTTATTCAGGGAACTTTGCTTCAGGCCTAGTGATAATGACACAACAGTCTCTGGGCAATCTGCTCAAATCTTTGATCATTCCAGATATGAAACACTGTTGCTCCACATCAGCCTCTGAAGATTTTAGAAATCATATACAAATACCTACAGGTTCACAGGTGACAAGACAAAAATAAACAACTGACATACCAAGAAGTCCTTTTCAAGAGAAAAAAACATCTAATTGTTTGGTTGCATAAGAAATAGTGTTCTCAGTTTTTGTCAACAATCCAGTCCCCTGTATTTGATCAAGACAAGCAAAGGAATTAAGACACTTCTTACTTTTCCTCCCGGTCCTGATTCACAGCCCAACTCTTCACAAACCCTGGTTGCCAGACTCACTGCTGAGATTCTTCGGGGTTGTGTGCAAACAATGTTGCATTTTTTTGATCCTTCATCCAGCAACAAGTCTTCTAACAAGAAATGGGGCACCTGGGTACTCTTCCCACTGCCTGTTTCACCAGCAACAACAACTACTCGATGTTTTTTAAGAGTTTCTACAATCGAGTATCTGTGCTTAAACACAGGTAACTCCTGTCTCTCTTTCAGAAGCCTCTGGTATCTAGAGGAACTCTGCAGCTTCTTAAACAAAATCCTTGAAGGTTCCAAATTATCAGCGTCTGAGGTCTCAAGGGAGAGATTGCTGAAGTCCTCATCAGAAACTAAGTTTTCCCAAGAATCTTCAGGACCCTCAGATAGTTCTGGCTGGTTTTCAGACTGTAGCTGCTGTTGTTGTTTGAGTTTGTTTAACAATTTAGCAATAAAGGTGTCACGTGGCTTGTTGGTTTCTATCTTGCTTTCTTCTTCCTTTTTCTTTTCGATATCCCTCCATTCTAGCCAGACATCTCGGTAGGTAGGAGGCAGCAACTGATGAACTGACTTCAGGTGCAAAAAGCAGAAAAAAATTACATTATGTACTACTTACTGGTATCACTAATATTTTATGTGTAAACAAACTCATGTCAAAAGATAAGACAAAAAACAAGGAAATCATTCTAAATATAGAAACTACGAAAGCAGTAATGTAAATGTCAACAATACATTTTTGTTTTCAATTACCTTTCACTTTTTACAAGACTGAAAGCACAGCTTTACCAAAAAACATCCTTTCTGTATGCTGCAAAGCATATGCACAGTTAGATAAAAACAAATTAATATGTAATAGAAGCAAAGAATTCAATGGGAAATGCTACATGAAATTATTTTTAGAACTTAACTACAGATACTGTAAGAAAAAAGTGCAGGGGCAGATTCGAGGCCAAGAACAGTAATAATGCTAAGAAACTTACTTGTCCTTTGGTTAAATGGTAGAGTGCCAAAGTAGCAGCTAGATGTTGTGCTTGCATACTATCTTCTGTTACAATTGTAGGACACATCACCATTACATCATCTGATGACTTGATAATCCTGACCCTTAAAGGGAAATTTCAAAGGCAGTTATCTCTATTTTTGCTACCAATATAAATACAAAATACCTACATGACATAAGATTTTCAGCAAATATTCCAGCAGCGAATTTGTGGGCTTTTTTTTCTCTTCACAAACATCTTCATTTTCTTCAAAGGCAGAAGTATTTATATATATAGATTAACACTAAGGTTATGTGCTTTGGAAGAAGGACTAAATGTTTGTGTGCTTGTAACTATTTAGGATAGATCAAGACGACATTTAATGATTTATTGAGATGCAAACATCTGTTTAACAGACAAATACCAGTCAGAGCAGAAGCCATACTTCCCATATTCTAAGGGGTGGGAGTGTTAGTAGTTTTCAGCTTGAACAAGAAAACAAGCTCTTTTTCCTGGTTCCTTCAAGAAACATTGCTCATTTATAACTTTGTGTCTACTTTATTCATACATAGTAGCATTCTACTCTGAGACTCTATATTTCAGACTTGATTTCTAAAAGAAATTTTAGTAAGACCCCACACTGTTTTGCCTATAAATTTATGGCAGCTTTGATACAAATTTTTAACTTCCACTTTATTTTAAGCTATTTCCAGAGGGGTTTTAGTACTCATCAAGATTACAGGAAATACATACCTACATTTCCAATATTTTCCAACGGGAATTTTTTCAAAAGCAGGATTTGGACTCTTTGGAAAATTCTTTCTGCACCAGTCAATCAAAAATTGTTTTGGAGATTTACCAGTCCAGCTTCGAGCACTATAATCAAAATTTCTTATATCTAGTGGTTCTCTCTTCTTCACTGCAAGAGCAGAAAAACACCTCTTAAAATTTATTTTATATTCCTTTGAAGTAATTTTCACCTTTTATTAACATATATTTAACTAGGTAGCACTATTTTCTGAAATGTTTTGCAGAAATACTGGTATTGATGATACATGACAGTAATTTCTGCTTTTCCTACAGAAGCATCAGACAGAAAATTAATTACAGTATTTTGTTATCTCTGATCATCCAATAATTTTAGAAATTTCATTAAAGCTCAGTTATTAGAAAATAATCTAACAGTTTGAAGATGCACAAGGAAAATGGTTTAAAAAGATGAGAGGGTGACTGAAACAGCAACTAGCCCTACAACTGAAAAAAAAAAGAAATCTAATTTTTAAGACATGACAGCATGACAAAAATAGCTTTAAATGTAATCTGCCAAAACAAGTACAGATTTTTTAAAGTCAGTTTGGTCAATGACACAGACTGTACACAGGATGACACTGAGTTGGGTGTGTGTGTGTTGATCTGCTGGAGGGCAGGAAGGCTCTGCAGAGGGATCTGGACAGGCTGGATTGATGGGCCAAGGCCAATGGTGTGAAGTTCAACAAGGCCCAAGTGCTGGGCCCTGCCCTTGGGTCTCAATAACCCCAGGCAGTGCCACAGGCTGGGACNCATCACTCCCTACAACAGCCTTAGAGTGTAGCCAGATGGGGGCTGGCCTCTTTCTCCCAGGCAACCAGTGATACGTCAAGAAGACATAGCCTCAATCTGCATCAGGGGAGGTTCAGGCTGGACATTAGGAAGGATTTAATCACAGAAAGGGCTGTCAAGCATTGGACTGGGTTGCCCAAGCAGGTGGTGGAGTCACCATCCCTGGAAGCATATAAGGAAAGACTGGCTTTGCATCCAGTGCCATGGTCTACTGGACATGGTGGTGTTTGGTCACAGGTTGGACTCAATCTCAGAGGTCTTTTCCAAGCTTATTAGTTCTGTGATAGTCCATCTCCCTTTCCCACGATCAGAGCTTGTTCACTCAGCACTGCAAGCCTAGAAAAACAAGAACTAGTTCTGGAAGTTTATGGTATGATTCAAGCTTGTACTGAACTACGTCTAGCGCACCTTTGTCTTCCTTTGCAGCACCATCAGGTTTTTCAAGCAAGCTCAAATTCAAAGCGGTTTCTTGAGGTTGAGGCGAGGGAGTTTTTTTCTTTTCATTTTGCTGTTGGTGTGAAATCTTTATAGCTGGATTAAATACTGGATGCTCCTCAAGTACTGCCATTTCTGCCAAGAGAGAGAATATAACTTACACCCACCAACTGCTTAAAAACTATGTTAATTCATACCGAGTACCCGTAACCAGAGCTAGTGAAATGTTACTGACTTCTTAGAATTTGACTGAGAAAGAACAGATTCAGAAAAGCCTTTATTTCCCAGACTGGCATAAAAGATAAGGAAATCATATTCAATTCAACTGGTCTCCAACATTTAATTGCCTAACAAACATGTAGGCTAGAAAATAAAACACAGGTAACTTGCATAGGTCTACCTTGCTGAATTCTTCTTATTTTTTCTTGTGCTGCTTTCTGGCCCTGCTTGTCTTTGTCTTGCTTGGAGATGCTTGCCTGGTCTTTTGCTTCTGAAAGCTTGGCAGACAGCTGTACATACCGCTCATTCTATTTCAAACAGAATTAATTACAAGTTGAATATGGCATGCTTGTCACTTTCAATGTAAAGTACAGGCTTTTTATCCTTTATACCAAGCTTATGGAACGGAGAAACAAAGATTTTTTATTTAACTAACAGTCACAACCTCCCAGAATTTGATAGTAACTCATTCAATCTCATGGAAATGTATTTTAAATTTTTGTTTCCTGCATATTACATTCAAAAATTTGAATGCAGTACAAGTAACATGGGAAAGGAAAAACAACTTAGAAAAGAAGGTACAAGAGATTTTCCCTCAGTAGACTGATACATTGTGGGTAACACAAAAAAAAGCTTTCAATCTCCAATCTGTAACACATAAATTTGTAACAAATAGATCCACCACATGCAGATGTACCAAACATATCAGTTTTTAAGAAGACTTCCATGAAACATTATTTTGTCTTACTGGGTCAAATTTTTCTTCATCTGTGTCTTTCACAGTCTCATCCTTCTCTTCATCACTCTGTTGCTCAGCATATCGCAAAATCCATTCCTTCATACTCAATTCTTTCTCTTTCCTCACAGTCATCTCCTAAGAAGAGCAATATAAATGAAAAGAAATGATAAAGTATGTGAAAACAATGCTTTTTTTTGCCAGTATCCAAGAACTACTGTTTAAGATTTTATA
>VZTZ01023432.1:0-20284 GCA_013400955.1 Drymodes brunneopygia
AGCACCGCCCACACGCGGGGAGTGCCGGGCTGCGGCTCCGGTCGGCAGCGGCGGCGGGGGAGGGCCCGGCGTGCGCGGGGAAGGCCCACGCGGTGTCCGGGGTAGGTGCACGCGGCTTGCGGAGCCACTGCCTGGGACTCTGAGGAGGGACGAGCCCGCGGCTTCCCGGGCTCACCGCGCTGCTTCCGGGCAGGGGGTGGTGGAGAACGATCTGGCCGGCCCCCATCGCAGCTCGTTCCTCAGGCGGGGAAGGTCCGGGCCTGGCCCGGTCCCGGCCCCTATGCGGGGTTTGCAGGGCCCCCTCGGGCAGGCTGTGGGGACTCCGGGAGAGGGGCCACCGCCGGCCCGAGGTGCTCTTACGGGGTTTTCTTCCATGAGGATTTACTGCTGTCGTGGTTTCTTTTCTGCGCTGTGTTCTCAGGGATTAGACCTAGATGATCTAGGGTCCCCTTTCAGTTTAAGACTGTGACAGATTTTAGCTTAAAACGTCCTTATGAAAAAGGCGTAAAGCGATCACCAGTACTTCTGGCCAAGGCAGGTGTAGTGGGGGAAAGTGCAAGTATCCAGAGCTAAAGTGATGCTTGTTGTGTTTACTAAAAGTGTTGTGTTTGGTTTGGGTTTTTTTCACAGCCAGTATTTGGTGCATTATATTGAAGTGAAAGCAAAGTTCCGCATAATACATAAATAATACAATACAAATTGAGATTGATCATGAAGACCTTTTGTGGAAGAGCTAATCCAACCACTGGTTCGATGGAGTGGTTAGAAGAGGGTGAGGACTATGACTACCACCAGGAGATTGCAAGGTATGCTTGGAAAAGTAGCTTGTTGTTTTGTTAAAAGACACTGAAAAATGAGCAAATCCTGCTTTTTTTAATGGCAGTTTGGAGGTCTGTCTTTGTAGAAATTCCAAGGGCATGAGGTGACAGACTGTAGAATAGTGTAAATGTCAATAAATGTGCCCAGTGGTTTACAGGGCAGAACTGTCAGTGTAGAATTTTGTAAACCACTCTCCAGGTAGTTTCCTTCTAAAGTTTTTTAAATGTGTTCTGTGGAGCTGATCCTAATACTGACAGTGATTGAGTTGGGGCAAAATACATTGACTAAATTTCTTTTAAATGCCAGTGCAACATATAACTGCCAGTTGTCTGTTCCTATTGTAGATTCTTAAAAGCTTAGTGTAACAGCCCGAGAAGGTGGGCAGATCTATGTTGGGGTATTTTTGAGTAGTGCAACATGTAAAGAAATGGGAACCAAAGAAGTTTAAGTCTTGGTAAAAAATGATAGGTCATTAGTAGTCTGTCTTTCATTGCTTTGTATGACTCTATGTCTGTCTCAGGTGCTACTTCACAGCTCTGTGTCCGTGGGAATGTGCCTTGAGTCCATTGGTGTGGAGAGGATTTGTGCCATCGGTTCATGAGTTCATTTATGTGCTGATGGGCAGATCACTGAAATACATTATCCCTTAGATTTGAGAAACGCTTCAGATCCTCAAAGAGTGCATCAGTTGTTTGTGCATTTATGGGCCACGGGGACCAGTTGCTTTGCAGAATGGAGGATTTTAACAGGAATATCTTTTCTTGCAGGTCACGCTATGCAGATATGCTTCACGATAAGGACAGAGTAAGTATAGAGGCAAAACGCTTTTGAATGGTGGGAAAAGAGCCATTACATTTCTCTTGAATAGCTGTCACTGCATGTTATATAGGTTTTTCTGAAAGATTAAACTGTCACATTTTGTACTCATATTTTCCTGTTGTTGATGCTGCTGTGCTTATAGCTCCATTTAATGGCATGTAACCAAAAACCAGGATTTACACTGGTTAATTCCCATGTATGAACCTTTTTCAGCAGGTGAAGAGAGGAATCTAAACCAAGATACTTCAGCTCTAGTACTGCCATTGGGAGAATATGACTATGTGAGTGGTCCTGCAGGGGAAGATTATTCAGAAAACCTGTAGTACCTCCCTTGGATCTTATTATTATTTGCTTGAGAAAATATATCACATTTGGAAGTCATACATATGTTATGAATAGCTGATTGACCAATGGTGATATAAACATTGTGTTAAAAATTGATGTACTTTAAATGGTCTGACCCTGCCAGATACAGTTGTTATTGCTGAAGATGACTTTGGTGCGACTCTATGGTATGAAGAGTGTCTGTGGGCCTTTTTCTGATTGTAAACTCACAGTCAGAGAATGCAAGATTTCTGCACAAAAATCAGAAACATAAATGGATAAAAGGTCGCTCGTTTTTTTTTTCTGCTCCACAGAATGTGAAATACTACCAAGGTATTCGTGCAGCAGTGAGCAGAGTGAAGGAGAGAGGTGAGAAGGCAATTGTGCTGGACATAGGGACTGGCACAGGGCTCCTGTCCATGATGGCAGCTTCAGCCGGGGCAGATTTCTGCTATGCCATTGAGGTGAGCATTTCTTAGGGCTTGCACATACTCAACACATTCTTTGTGATGCTCTTATTTTCAGGCTATGTACTATGTGTCTCTGTTATTTTTGTTCTGAATGGAGCAGACATTCTCTTTGCAATTACACTGTTAATACAAGCAGGTTTTTGGCATACTTCAGTGACTGTTTCAGTGCTGGTTGTTTTGGTTTCATTGACATAGTGTCTTGAGCACTTGTAAGTCTCTAGGGGCTTCTCTTGGTGTATGTATATTTATCTTTGTTTTTACAAAGAAATTAGTTTGTTTAATGTAAATGCTACAATATTAATGTGTATTCTTGTGTTTCAAAAGTTAAGTTGGAGTTGCTTTTAGAGGCAGCTGATACTCGCTAACAGTGGAGCTCTGAATTTTTCAAGTGAGACTTGTTGCCTTGTTTCATGGTAGTGAACTTGAAACATAGGGAAAGATACAGAAGATGTTAATTTTTTTCAGAACTAAATCTATTGCATTTTATGTTTTTGCCCTTCCATTTTTGAAAGCTGATATGAGGGTACCATTTTGTTACACTCCTGCTGTTCACAGGTGTTCAAACCCATGGCTAATGCTGCTGTGAAGATAGTGGAGAAAAATGGTTTTTCTGACAAGATCAGAGTAATCAACAAGCATTCCACTGAAGTCACAGTTGGTCCAGGTGAGAAAAATAGGCCAGGCTTAAAAAAATTGGCAAGTACCTGAAAACCTTGAAGGAATATGTCTTACTCTTATTTCTTAAATATTTTTTAATTAAAACAAGTGCTTCGAAAGCACTGAGGGAGCTGGGGGGTGCTCAGCTTGGAGAAGGGGAGGCTCAGGGGGAGACCTTATCTCTACGACTGCATGAAAGGAGGTTGTAGCCAGGTGAGGGTTGGCCTCTTCTCCCAGGTGACAAGTGACAGGATGACAGGAAATGGCCTCAAGTTGTGCCAGGGAAGGTTTAAATTGGAGATTAGGAAAAATATTTTTCACATAAAAGGTTGTAAAGCATTGAAAAGACTGCCTAGGGAAAGGGTGGAGTTACCATCCCTGGAAGTGTTCCAAAACATGTGGATATGGCACTTGAGGACATGGTCTAGGGGTGAACTTGGTGATGGTGCTGGATTAGTGGTTGGACTTGATCTTAAAGGTCTTTTCCACCCTTAGGGATTATGTGATACTTGACATTCTAGAAAGTAACTCTGGAAATCTACTTCAAAAGAAAGTGTTGTGGTAATATCTCAGTAGCCATTTGTGTTACAAATAGAAAATAATTTCCAGTCTTCAGCAGACTCTCTAACAGGAATAAGTTTTTTAATTACTTGTGTATTCAGGGTAATATTCTTCTTGAAAGACTTACATAAAGGCTTAACATTGCAATATTAATTTGTGTCTTTTAGATGGAGATATGCAGTGTCGGGCAAACATCCTGGTAACAGAATTATTTGATACAGAGCTGATAGGAGAAGGAGCTTTACCAACCTATGAGCATGCACACAAATATCTTGTAGAGGTAAGAAAATAGGAAGTGTGTCACATCTATTAGTACAGAAATTCCTCTGCCTTTTTTTGAAGTAGGATGGACATTATGCAGAACATAGGCTTCTGTATCCCTTGGTAAATATACCGTCAGCTCTACTAGTTTCTTATTCAGTGAATAATTTACTAGATTAATTCCTAGAATAAAGCTATTTGAGTTCATATTTTAAATCACAGGCTCTGAAATTACACCTAGTTGCTTTGTGTTGAAACCAATAACTTGCTGGTTAACAAATGTCTTTCAGAAAGGCATCCAGTTCTGATTGGAAGCTTTCCTTAGTAACAACTTTGTCTGAAGATGTTTTAAAAAATTAAATTCTCCTAAATTTGATGGGCTTCACCTCCCAGGCATTGGTTCATTTTTTGTTGTTTGTTTTTTCCTATCATGCTCTTACTACTCCATATGCATTTTACATGTGAAAATATTTTAAACATTGTATCTAAATTAGTATCTTTTTTTGGACATATAATATGTAGGTAACATTTTATGGCTTTCTCTTTTACATTTTCTAATATTTTCCCTTCATTAAAATGTGGGTGGCAGAACTTTATTTAGGTTTCTAGGTTTCCTTTCACCAGCTTATATATAAAGACAGTGGCACTCCATAACTTTGTACTGCTCTCCATATAGAACTCTAAATTGCAAATTGTCTTTTTTTCTGTAAATCATTGTTTTTGGACTTCATGGTTGGCTCTTAGTTCATAGTGGGGTTTTTAGGACAACTTGTATGTTTTCCACTCTTTAAACGTGGATACAAAGTTGTCCTTGCTTGAATATTTGAGCCATTATTTTTCTTCTTTTCTCATTGCAATCAGCAACTCTTTTTTATTATTGATAGCTTAGTCATTTTCTGTCTTGAGAAGCTCAAGACAGATCTCTTGTTTCAGAGCAAGAATGGAAATGCAAGTTTAACTGAGGCTAGTAAACTGATAATGTTATATGGTTAATGAAGTAATTTGGCCTTGCTGAACCACACTGAACAGGATAGATACTTGGATTGTATTTCAGAGATACAAGTTATTCTGGTGTTAAAAAGGCCTCCCAAATAACTTGTATTTTAAATTTCAGAGCTCCCAGTCCAACTTTCCTTTAAATGGGCTTGTATTTCAATTGATTTAATTCTCACTCATGTTGATAAGTCAAACTTGTTGAATGTGTTTACCCTTTGTTTGAACACTCAGGAAGGATGTGAGGCAGTGCCTCACAGGGCAACAGTGTATGTCCAGTTAGTGGAATCCAAAAGAATGTGGTCCTGGAAGAAACTGTTTCCTGTTTGTGTTGAAGCAGAGGATGGTGAAAAAATTCTTGTTCCACCTTCAGAAATGGAGAACTGTCCAGGTGTTCCTTCTGTTTGTGATATCCAACTGAACCAGATGCCTTCAAGTGACTTCACTACACTTAGTGATGTGGTGACAATGTTCAGGTAAGGCAGACCTTTTTTTGTTCAAAGCAAAGTTATCCTGTTACTCCTTTCATGTAAGCTGTGCATTCAGCTTAAGAAACCGGAGAGAATTTCTGAATAATTCTTTTTACAATTTTCTTTCTGTTATTTCTTTTTACAATTTTTGTGCTTCCCTGCAGTGTGGATTTTAGTAAGCCAGTACAGAGTGCTTCTACCTACTACAGAGTGCAGCTGGAGCCTGTGAAATCTGGCAAGGCACAAATTGTACTTTCCTGGTGGGATATTGACATGGACCCCTCTGGGATGATAAATTGCACGATGGCTCCCTACTGGGTAAAACCCACTTCTGCTTTGCAGGTAAAGTACTGAGCCTTCAGATACCATTGTAAGGTGACTGAGCAACTCTTGGGAGTGCTGGGGGATTTAAGCAGCTCTGCATTAAATTGCTTAGGAACTTTGCTAATGTTTAATGTATTGGAAGATGCTAAATAAGCAAATGGTATTTTAGCTATGGTATGTGCCCATTTTAGGTTTTCTTTAATGTTAAACTTTAAGAGTAATCTTTTATGTAAAGCTTAAAGGCTGAAGCTGTCTTCCAGATACTATTATTTCTTTTCTTTTCAAGAAATCAAGATTTCCATATCTTTTTCCTTAACTAGTATCTGTCCCTGGTTAAAATATTAGTCTGTGGTTTGCTTCCATGTAGTTCTTCTATTACATTTCCAAATAAGTGTTATGTTTATGGTAGTATATTTATACTCTCATAAAAAAAAGGCTAGTGTAGGGAAGTGCTGGATTGATATGGATGATTAGACAAACGCTATCACTATTAAGTCAGATTCCTGTGTTTTTGTGTGAATGTTTTTACTAGTAGGATGAACTTAGTCAAAAGGAAGTCACAAAATGATTGATTGTCTACACTTAGCATGTTTGAGAATAAAGTTTGAGATTATCAAACTTGGAGGTGTTCAGTCAGCTTAGAATGACTGATCAGCATGGGATATTTGCAGTGCAAAAATCAGCTTTTTGAAACACAAAATAGTTGTGCTGTGATCAGAGTGACATGAAGTTAAATAATTTTAGGTGCATGAGGCTGTCAGTAATTCGATACAGATTTCTAAGAAAAGTGAACTGTGGAAGTGAAACAGCATTAATAAATGCAAAGCAGTTTTGGATTGTTTTTCATTTGTTTGAAATAGAAGCTTGGCCAGTGAGCAAGCCAATGGTCTCAGGCTTATTCTGTTGCAAGAAATCAATATTATTCAATATCTGATATTGGTCTTTATTCAGCCTTGCTAACTTGAACAAGATTCCTTAAATGAATCATGCATTTTCAAAGTTGTGCCCATTCTTCCTATTTGATTTCCTACTTTGTTTGCTTTCCATTTGCTATTTATGAGTGAGTTCCTAAGGTTTTATGTATCAACCCTTTTCAGTGGAGAGATCACTGGATGCAGTGTGTTTATTTCCTTCCACGTGAGGAGCCAGTTCTGCAGGGTGAGAAGTTGTACCTGACTGCCTGTCGTGACCAGTACTCTGTGTGGTACAACCTGCAGAAATCCAGGTAACAATCTGTGTGTGAAAAAGTCTGCTATTTCACTCCAAGCTGGAGTATTTGATGCTCTCAGAGCATCTAATTTTGTAGAAGAGCAAGATAAGAACCTAAAGATTAGAAAAATATTAAAGGCTGCTTCATGGGCAATGCATAGGTGGAAAACACACATTATGCGCAAAAACACAGTTGGACTGCAAACTCCTGCCTTGTACCTGGTTGCATTCTCTGACAAAGAAACACAAAACACTCATGGTTGATTCCTGGAATCCTAAAATCCAGCTCAGCTGAGGTGGCATGCAGGTAAAGAAGTGAAATAATTGCCATTCCATTTCCATTTTCTATTTTCCTAGTCAGCACTGTCTTTTTGAGATTATTGCCTTCTGCTCAGATTAAAAAGAGCTTTATCATGTTAGTTGTCATCATGTGATGACAATGGCAGCTAACATTTTTATAACCAGTGCTAGGTTTATAATGTCTGAATTTGCTGTGTCTTTTTTACTTAGGAATCCAAACAAGTAACTGTTTGCTGAAAGAGCAAAGACTAAAGTACCTAATCATCACAGTTAGTGGGAGAGTGGGGGATGGTTCTTGGTTTTGTCTTTTAAAGAAAGTGAAAATTCTTTCAGGTCTCCACTTGGAAATGCAGTTACAGAAATGTCTGGGGAATCAGTACCTTTGAAAAAATAACAGCAGAGTTGGTATTCATTAGTGTGCATATCAGGCAAAATGCATAAATGTGCCTGTTGGCAAAAACATGTTTCTGATGCTGTAGTTGATACTACACTGACATTTTCTACAGAGAAGGGGAGAATGAAGCAGATGAGAAGGAAAATAAAGCAGATGTTCGTGTGGAGAGTCCTGTGTGCAGGTGTCGTGCTCATCTGCTTTGGAACAGGCCCCGCTTTGGGGAGCTGAATGATCAGAACCGAACACGCCAGTACATCAAGGCCTTGAGAAAAGTGAGTCCTTGTTGCCTGCAGGTTTAATTGGCATCTTTGATGGATGCACATATTGGTTTATTTGCAGTAATTGTTTATGGAATTTGTTTGTCCCCTGCAAAGGACTTCGCTCACAAAGTATATTTTTTGCTTCCGTCAGCAGATGTAAGTTATACTTTTGTCTTGAAAACTTTAGTATTACATTTTTAAATGGTAAGCAGTCATTTTTGCATAGAATTTGTAGCAGCTCTGTGCGTGTCTTAGACATAGTATTGGTAATTAAATAAAGACATCCAGTACATTTTCTAGCAAACTTTTTCAGACCTAAGCCAAGGGTATTACATGAGAATTTTTTTCTGTTATTTGATATGAAAGTGTATAAAGTGCGTAAAACTTTTCCCTCTGGAATAAGAATAACAATGACTATTTATTTTCTGTAGGTTCTGAAAACAGACAGTGTTTGCCTTTGTATCAGTGATGGCAGCCTGCTGCCTGTGCTGGCTCACTGTCTTGGAGCAAAGCAGGTACAGTACTTCGTCTTGATTTTCAGATCTTTGCATTTTAGCTTGGTATTTTTCTCTCATGTAGTTTATTTCCACCTCATTATTTAACTATTTCCAGTGCCTCCTCAGGGCTGGAATAGGCTCACATTGTGCTGAAGGGAAGGTTAAATTCATCTCTAATCAAGCTGAAGTCTAGGAAGATAATAATTATCACATTTGACATTTACTAGTGTGTAGTTTTGAAGGAAAGTGCTGTTCCTCATTCCCCACTGCTTCCTGTTTGCCATCTTGTGTCTTGTGCTTTTGAGAACACTCTTTCTATGGACCTAAATGTCTGGCAGGATTTTTTTCTTCTTTTATGTTTGCAATTCCTTAATTACATTTATTACCTAGTCTTGAGTGGAAGATCTATAAGAGCCAAGTTGGAAGCCGTAAGGATACTGGGTGTGTGTGTAACTGAGAGCTGAGAGCTGCCTGGCTGTGTCACATACAGAAATGCGCTACTTGATGTCATGGGGCTCTTCAAACTGAAATCTGTTAGAGCTGAACTGAATATCTGGGCATGTATAATGTAATGTAATCCTGAGGAATGTAGCATATTGCCTAACAATTCATCAATTTTGTATAAAAACTAACGTTTTTCCTTACTGGAAAAGGGCTTCTGAGCACTTTCCAACTGATACAGTCAGGTCATGTTAAGCAGTATTTACAATTTGGCACACTCGTAATATGCTTGCATTTGCTGCTGGGTAAATATGTGCTTAGAACAAATGTTAATATGTTGTGTGCAACTTAAAAACGGAAAATAAATATTTGCATTCTGTTGAGTTTGTTTTTCTTGTATAGCTGTGAGAACAGAATTATTTAGCCTGTAGTTTTTGGGGTGTTACGTTGTTAAAAAAGTTTATTATAGTGGGCTCTGGAATAGATGCATGGTTCTTATGAACTGTGCTCACTAGGGCATCAAAACATTCCTTTATTCTTCAATTACATATTCTTTTGATTAAAAACTCTAAAACTAGTTTGACTAACTTTGTGTTTTCATTAGGTGTTTACATTAGAAAACTCTGGTGTGTCCTGTTCTGTCATGGAAAAAGTGAGTATTCCATTTTCTGTTAAAACTGGATCTTTCTTGGCTTGTCTGCTCAAGCTGCTGCTCTGCTGCTGCCACTGCCTTGGTGATAAAAGCCAGGCTGTTTGTTTCTGAGGATTGGTGAGAGCATCCCAAAGCTTGCACCAGTCTTACCTGGCAAGCACCATCTAGCAGTTCTGTCTTCCAGCTGGGACAGGTTGGGAATGCCTGCTCTGCTGTTTGCTCTGCCTTGGGGAGGGCATGGGAGGCTCTGCTAGCAAAGGGGAGGCTGTTCAGGAGAGGCAGCTGGTGCCTAAGAAGTGGCTGGAAGCAGCTTCCTGAAGTCATCATTGGGCTATGGCTCCTTTAGTTGGCACTGTGTATTTGAAAGAGATCTGCCTCAGCCTGGGGCTCAGGAGTGCAAAACCAGGAATGGAGAGCAAATGAGGACCCAAACCTGGTCTCAGAGAGAAGCCAAATATGCAGTGTATTCATAGTTGAAGTGATTCTTACCTTTCTTGATTATCCTTCTCATATGCTTCAAAGTACAAATGAATGAAGGTGAGGAATCTGCCTTTTCATATAGGTAATTGAAAGAATATGGAGGGCACATGCTTTAGTTCCCCGGGTGTGACATGTTGGCTCTGTGTGCATGCAGCTTTCAAGAACAGACTTGTATCATCCTCATGAGTTATGGCAGGCAGTTTTATTAAAATTTCTTTTGGCTGCTGGGTTTTTTTTCTGATTTATTTTCAACAAAATTATTATTTTGGTCTCAACTGTGGCTTTTGATAAAGATGGTGTGTTACTTTTTGATTTTAGTTTTTTAAAGCAAATCATCTTGAAGATAAAATTAAAATAATAGAAGCACGTCCTGAGTTGCTGAAGCCTTCTCATCTGGAAGATAAAAAGGTATATTACAGGTGTCCAGTGTACTGAATTTCAGGGGGTTGGTAGGAGCAGAAGGAAAAAATGAATTGTAACCACAGTAAATTCTGTTACATTCCAGTTCATATAAAATGTAATGAGTAAATGGTTGACACCATGTACCACTGAAACTAAAGGAGACTAAAAACTGTGGAAGGGTTGTTGCTTTGTTTCTGAAGGGTCTGACTTTCCCTGCTGCATAATTGCCCCAGTTGTTAAGGCAGTTAAACTGGTTTAACTGCACGTGTTCTACAAGGCTGTAGCTCTTTCACAGGCCACTTGAAAAGATTGCAGTCTATTTGGAAATAAGAACATACTTTTAAACTTCAGAATTCTATGACTCATTGGAAAGCCTTCCAAACTCAAACTGCCGTATTTTCTCAAAAACGATTTTTATCTCTTCCCTTCTTTGCCAAGGTTTCTGTCCTTGTGGGAGAGCCGTTTTTCACTACAAGTTTGTTGCCATGGCATAACCTGTATTTCTGGTATGCCAGGACAGCTGTGAGCACTCACCTTGCCAGCAATGTCACTGTCCTACCTCATTCTGCTTCTTTGCACGTGATGATTGTGGAGTTCCAGGTGAGATTGTTCAGATTTTTACACAAATCCACTTAAAACTGAGTGCTCTTCTGGGACTGTTAAATGACAGCTTCATTGCATCTTGATACTGCCCAATATGTTCTGTACTTGCTACCTGAGAAAAGAATATTTGATGTCTTGAAGGGTGAATTTTGCTGTTTCAGCTATCTCTTGTCAGGAAATTAATTCAAGTAATTTTGCCATTTAAAATGAAAGGGCTACATGTTTTAAGATACTTATTTAGCTTAGAGATTGGTGAAGCATGTGATAGTTGTGGTTGTTTATAAAATCAGTTGTTTTATCATATATATATAAATAAATATAATGTATGTATAAAGTAGATACTCTGCAACATATCAGGTTTCGAAATGAGGCTTTTTAAGACTGTAGGCAGGATTCCTAATTGCATGTGGATTTTTTTAACTTTCTGAGGTTGTGCACAATTCTGAATATGAGCACATCTTAAGAATACTTTGAAAAGGCATCTTTCAGACACTGTACAAAGTTATAATCTTACTTTTATCATTTATTGAGGGCTTTGTAACAGAAGATTTTGTTTACCTACCATGAAAATGGACATTAAGTACATTCATCATTAATATGCAAAGTCCAGTAGATTGAAAAAACTCTCTAATCTGGCATTGTGTAAATAAATACACATATCTTTAAATAAAAATGCCTATAATCTAATGAATTTTCACATAAATACAGCCTTCAGTTTATCTGTTAAAAATGCCAGGTCATTTTTGTCATTTTTTCTCCCCTCTGGCTTGTCAGCTGTGTTGTTTTTGTGTCTGAGCCGTCTCTCAATTAACAGTTTCCTTATTTGAATGTTCTTTAACCTTGTTCTCTTACTCCTGCCTTTGATTTCTGCATGTTAAAATGGGTTTGTTCTTTTTCTCTCTGGGGCTAATCAACTGTGATGCTCATTTTTTCAGTTTTCTGCAAAAATATACAGAGTTTAAGGACATACTGAGTAAATAATGTAAATCTGAATCCTGTAATAGGGAGCAGATAGACTAATCTACAATAATCAGATTGAAATAAGCAGTGAATTTTAATTCCATGCTCTTTTATCTAGAGGATTTACTTCCCTATAACTCAAAGCATTTTCTAAGGAAGTAAGCATTAGTCTCTTCAAACCAAAGCATGCAGAGTGATGACTGAAGATTATTCAGCAATCTAGTAGCAGAATGCAGAATAATATTCATGTCACTTAAGCCTCAGTTTTACACTTTCATATACAGGGTTGGTTCAGAGATGATTCCACATAAATGTTTTGGTAGAAAGTTTAACTTGTATTTTGTTCCTTGTATAAGCTACCCAAAAGCTATTGCTTTAATTTTACATTATCTTCAATGGTGAATCTAGGCTCAAAGGCTGGAATCTGTGGGATTTTAAAAAATAACCTCTGCATTTACCAGTTGTTGTTTAGACAGAGGGAACAGACACGATGTTGCAAGGTCTCCTGCAGATCTTGTTCTGTAAGCTGTTCTGTCGTCTCAAAATGGAAAATGTCATCATGGTTAAGCAATTAGCAAAACCTGGATCCAGGAGAAAAAAATTGATGGAATTACTTCAGTTATAAACTTGTTTAATTCCTAATTGCATTTAGGGAGCCGGGTGCTGCCTGTCTGTTTTGATAGTTCTGCTGGGTTTACCATGCAGAGACTTGATGGTCACTCCAGTTCATGCTGTAGTCAGGCAGAAATTGTAACAGTATTTGTTTAATGTACAGCAGTCCTGCTGCCAACTTGTAAAGCAGGAACATTTGAGATTAAGTGTGACAATGAACAGGTGATAAAATGTATATAGCTGTGGATACAGCTAGTGAATGCTTGTGTTGTAGTAAGAGACCATTAATGAGGTCTAAGAAAAGGGAAGTGTTGAACTGAATCATTGTCTGTCCAGTGGGTTGCTAAAGTCAATGAGAGGCATGGTATGAAGTGGCTAAAATGATCTCACTCCACTTTGTGGGGCTAAAGGGAAGTGTGGTTCTCTGGTAGGCTGTGAGATGTTTGATGCTACTGGGAACACTTACCTGTGCTGGATAGTGCAAGTGAAGGGGCTGTAAGGGTTAAATCCTGGCAAATCCATACTTGCTCCAAAATAAACTACACACAGAAATTGTAAGAAATGTCCTTCAGAGGAGCTGAAAACAGTGATTAAAGAATTAACAGACTTAAAAAAGTCTTTTCCCAGAATTATCTTCTGATTCTTCAATAGTTGTAATGGTTTAGCAATATATACATAGTCAAAAGTATTTATCTGGCTTGCTATCAAATGCTTAAGCTACAGCTGAAATTATTTTAAGATTTCCTGTTTCCTTTAATAAAGTCAAACAAAATCCTGTTGTTTTTTATAGGACTTATGGAGAATCCGGAGTCCATGTGGCACCTGTGAAGGTTTTGATGTCCGGACTATGGATGATATGATTAAAGTAAGAAAAATAGTTTCAGCACAAGACTTAGGAAAACGAAAATTCAGTTTGGCTTAATAAAGCATTTAGTGACTGTTGAAAAGCTTGTGTATTAGGCAGAGCACCATTGTTAGAGATTCATTTGTATCAGTTTCTAGAGCTCTGCTTTCAATATCCATATTTGAGTTGTCATTGGGATTATTTCTACAGTAATTGTGGAGAAGGACAGGCAGTTGTAGAGTGAAATTCATCGCAAGGGAGAAGAAATCTTCAAGGCATTGCAATTTGAAAGTGGCCATTTCTGTTTGAGGGCTGAGGGCCCCATTTACAGCATTTGATGTCATGCATGTAGGATGTTTTCTTGCCTTGTGCCTAAGAAGTGCAGTCCTGCCCTCTTGCAGCTTTTTTGCTTAAATACTCTGACTTTGCATTTCTGTTGTTTTCTGTTAATTTTATTCCTTCCTTTCTTTAGGATTCTCTGAATTTTAGGGAATCCAAGGAAGCAGAACCTCACCCACTGTGGGAATATCCCTGCAAGTCCCTCTCAGACCCACAGGAAGTTTTGACATTTGACTTCACCAAGGCTGTACCACAGCACTGTCTCAGAACAGAGGGCTCTGTAAAGCTCTTGCGGTCAGTTTTCTCACTGCAATAAATATTCTTGTCATTGTCCAGTTTTTTACCTCCTGTTCAAGCTCTTTAGAGGAGTTGAGTTTAGAGCTCTTTTAAGTGTATTACACTTAACTGGTGCAAATGTACTTGGCAGTTTTTAAAAATGTGACCTAAGGTTGTGGAAGTTGCTCTGACACAAGCTTCCTGTGGGTATTCACAGTAGGCTATAACAATAATGCAATAATATTAGATATTATTAGATTAGATAATATGCCTCTGTTGAAAAAAATAACATTATACTAGCTGTCACCATGATTTCAAATTTAAATTGATTAATTTATAGTTCAGAGGAAATAAAACATTACCTGGATATTTTTAATGTTTCTGTTTGTTGCCTACAGCTGAGTTCTTACAGACAAAGCTTCTACGTAGCTTGTCAAATTATTGTGTTTAATTGTTAATAAATTACTATGTTTAATAGCTTTAAAATTATTGTGTTAATAGCTTTTAATGTATATGCTATTCTTCTTTCTAACTATAATCCTGGCAATCTTTATATTTGCCACATCTGAGATACTTTCCACTGTAACTGTGGGTTGTACTTAATTCTGTTCAAACTTGAAATGCTGCTACGAATTATAAACCAAGAAAGATTTCCTTTTTATCTAGAGCTTACATAGCTCAAACACTTCTGTGTTTCTCATTAAACAAAATTCAAGCTTTCATAGACTCCAGAGCCATCTGTGTGGGGTTTCCGTGCCTTTACAGCAGTTGTGTTTGCAGGCAGCACACTGGCATGACCTCTGCTCCTTGTGGAGCAGGCGCTTGAAGTGACACGGTGTGTGGGGTAAATATTTCCTCTAAATTCAGAGTCAATACAAACTGGGTCTCTAAAGGAAGTTCTCAGCGTATGCTGTGTAATTTATGCCATGCCACTCAGTGCTGGTTAAGTGGCTGTGCTGCTGAGCAGATGTAGTTATGACATGTTCTCTTCCTTGCATTTTTTTTAGATTTCATATGTGCAGATACTTTAAAAGTTTCTGCCCCCATTACCAGCTCACTCAGCAGTTCAGCTTTCTTTCAAGGAGAGTTGTTCATGCTTTTACAATTCTCACTTACACACTAAAGTAACAGGTTTTATCCTGCACCTCTCCCCAGGAAAGGAAAGAGCCATGGAGCAGTTCTGTGGATGGAATATCATCTTACTGCTGATATCTCTGTTAGTACAGGGCTGATGCAAGTGTCAAATGAAAAGGTATATCTTCATTTTAATTTATTATGTCAGAGTCTGTAGGACTGCAGTGGGTCTCTGCTGGCCATGCTTGGGCTGTGTAGTGTCCCTTGTTACACTGTTTGAATACTGTGTAGTCAGAATTAGTAAAAATATCTGTTCATGTTTTTGCGCGTACCTTAAAATGAGAGAGTCTGATTTGTGTCCAAATGCTCCCTAGTTTGGAATCAAATTCAGTGCTTAAATGGGATGCTAGGTCTTTCATACAAATAACCTCGTCTCAGTTTAACTAAAACAAAATGTGGAGGGGAAGGAGGAAGTATTTTTAGTATTCTATCTCGATTTTATTTGACCAAATCCATTTTTAACTCTGACTTCAGCGTGTGGTGTAGCAGATGGTATTTCAAGTTATATGTTCCATAGTGGAGTGGATGGCGGTGTAAATGATAACTGTTGATCATTGTGTGCTCAGCTGGGAACAAGAACTCTTACTGCATTGTTACTGTATAATAGTAATAATAATAATAATATCTTAGACTTTGACAGCTTTCACTTTTAACTCTCTCCTGTAGGGAAACTGTGAATGGAATCCCCACTGCAAGCAAGCTGTTTATTTCTTCAGCTCTGTTATTGAATCAGAAGTTCTGTCAGACCCTACTGCTGTCACATATGCTATAAGTTTTGACACAAAGACAGGAGAGATTGCCATGGATTTTAAGCTATTATAAAATACTTTTCTTTTGTTCGTATTCCTAAATTATAATAAACATACAGTATTTTTTTTGTGTACCAGAGGGTTTCTTTTATTGTGTTCAGAGAGCAAACTGTTCTGAAACCTATTTCTAACCTTTTTGGATTAGTTTTCAAAATACAGTTAGTGAGGTAGAGAGGAACCATTTCTTAGGGGCAAGTATTCTTGTCAGGGTCTATATACATATATACACATGCTTTTAATCTTCTCTTTCAGGGTTTTACATAGTGTTAAGGGACTACAAAACAGTTGACAATAGCAGCTGGTTATTGCATGGCATGTCATTGGATGAGGGCACCAGGCCTTACACTGACATTAGAGAAACGTGAGTTTAACACATCTATTTCTAGGCTGTGCTCTTGTTACTGTAAAATAGGAAATAATCTCCAGAGTGCACAAAAAAAATCCCAAGTCAAGCTACATATGCATATTAGTACACTTAGGGAGAAGGAAACAGTGTAATTGCTCTCATACTTAGTCTAAGTTGTGGCTAGATCTAAGCTGAAATGGCCAGTTAATTAAAGTATGGTGCACTGATGTTCTGCTGGAGCTGATGTTCTGAGGTGCTGCATTTCTGATGAGTCCTTTGCCAAAAAATGACCAAAATCTGGACAGCTGTGACTGGAAATTAGAAAATGTACATATTCAAATTAATTGGAAGTGACAAACTGATGGTAGTCTGAACAGAAACAAAAGGAAAAAGTTTTAGTCTAAAAAGCAAATCTTTATGAGATATGTAATATTCAATATATGATTAAAAATGTGGTCCTAAACTCATTCCATCAGAGGTGTAAATAATACCTGGCAGTTTGGCTGAGGTGTAAGGTGCTCTGCACACAGTGTCCACTCCTGAGGTTTTATTAGGTTGCTCTCCAGATCACATTGGCAGCAGTGGCGTTGTGTGAAATGAATTCTGCTTTAGATGAACAATCAATTGGTGTATCTGTTTTGTGTGTGTGACCTATTAAGGTTTTGATAGCAAATCAATGTACTGCCAGTCCCAGGGATAACAGTTACCAAAGCTACTCCTATTCCCTCTGAGCAGCAGCTTTAGCAAAGTGAAAGGAGTACCAGAAAGAAGCCATGAGGCAGCTGGAGCCTCCCTTCTCTGCTTTCCTGGTCACCACAATACATCATTCTTGTGAGTAAAAATTTTTCCTTTTTCTTTTCCTGATGGTGTGATCATATTTATAGACCCACAAGCCATCTGAAATGTTCCTAAATTTTTAGATCCATTTTCCTGATGGAGCGAAGCCCTGCAGCTCCTGTTGAGGTCTGAATTTCACTTTTCAAAACTGCGCTTTTAAGATGCGTAACTGTAGTCTCTCATCTCTTACAGACCTTGCTGGAATGTACAGGTTGCTGTTCATGAAACAGTTGTTTTAGTTTTGATACACTGTGCCCAGCCCACAGGAAGTGTGGTAGCAATTCTGTTCCTTATGTGTTGTACCCAGCACAGTTGTAAAGGGAACAGTGACATGGCCTAGCCTTTAAAACAGTAAAGGCTTACCCCTTTATTTTTTTTTCTAAAAGGTACAGGCACAGCTGTGCAAGGCTGGAAAAGGCTGGCATTGTACAGCTGCTCTTCTCCTGGCTGTGTCCTGTAACTCCTGCGTCTGGCCTGACACAGAAAGCATGAGCTGCTCTTATTGTTCTGCTGTAGGAAGAGCTTCTGAAAGTGCATTTAGCTGCACAAATCATTCTGGATCCAGCAAAAGAGAACAGTGTTCCATAGGAAACACAAAACTAATAGCAATATATTAGAATTTATATGTTTGAAAAAATAAGACAGGAAAAAAACACAACTAAATTCACAGTATTTTATTATGTAGTATTAACTTTCTCAAAGGTAACTGTGTATGGATGTGCCTGAATTGTACTTCCTAAGAAAAAATAAAACATAAATTTGTTAAAATGCCAGAGGGAAGAAATCCACGCTGATGGGAATTTGTTTTTTGTTATCAGTGTTACATATGTTGAAGTTATGTGGTCCCTGCAGTGGATGTTAGGGGTGGGGACTGAGGGCTATCCTTGTTAAACCTTTTTGGTGTTGTGAGACCTGGGACTGGTGAGGTTCTCAGGGATGGGTGCAGTGAGGGGGAAGGGCAGAGGCTGGATGCAGTAGCAGCCATCTGCAGAACTGTGCTCCCAGGGCTGAGCTGTGTGCTGTGTGCATGTAAGGAAGAACATCTTGAATTTCAGTACACCTGGAGCAGAAATTGCATTGCTGCTGTCCAAAAAATACCAAACCACTGGAAGGATGGAATGCTGAGCATATTTTAGCACCTGTGGGTTCCTTAGAGGAGCAAAATCTGATGGATATGCTCAGGAAGTCTTGTGCATATTCTAATTCATTGTGAGTGTTACCAGCATCTCAAATGCTTGCTGGTGTGGCTTGTGCATTTGGACAGGCACTGCAACTGCTTTAAGGATTTCGTTAAAATTGGTGGGAGCTGTTACACTGAGGCAAGCCCTTATCACATGTGTGTGTAATTAGGACTATTTATTGTATGTATCAGTCTTCCTTGACTTACGTGAATTCTTCAGGTTGAGTTTAAAAACCTAATGTGATCTGTAAATTGTGTGGAAAACAGCTGCTTACAGAGGGACACTGGCCATTTCTTATACATGTGTGCAAGAACAAAATAAAAAACTGCTTCTGTCTCTGTCCTTTTCCACAGGGCATTTTACTGCAAGCACGTACTTGGGGGAGGAAAGCCACTTTATCAAAAACACACATTACCCAGGAGCAGCATTCAGCCTCCCATTTGTTCCCAGACCTGACAGAAACATTGCAGTGATGTTCTGAGCTGGAGGAGCTGTTGGTTGTGGGCATCATAATAAGCAGAGCAAGAATCCTATTTTCTCTTGGAAGGAACTTATTCTGTGCTGCCACCACAGGCAATTTTTTTTTCTAAATGACAACAGTTTTGATCCTGACTAGGCCTGCAGGCACAGATGCACATTCTAATAGAAAGAGGATCCTCTGCCAGCACTGACCTAACAGTATTACAGTTCAGATATTGCAGTAGAGCCAGTGTATAGCTGGGCAGCTTTTTTTAGTGCAAGATAGAGGTTTTAGTAAGGTATTAAAAATCATAATAAACTACCAAGTATTGCCACTCACATTTAACTTCCCAATTTTGGGTTTACTGCAGAAGTAACTGTTCCGTAGTTCTGAATTGCTAAGAAATTTTACTGAAGTGTGGTGTTTACCACAGCACAGCTCCACAAGAGGGTGCTGAGAACCCACTTCTAAATTTCTAGCACATAAATCAGGAAAAGGCAGAGACTTGCAATGCAGCTGTCTCATGCAAATAACACTTTTGGTTGTACATACATGCATGGAAGTGAAAAACTAGTGCAAAAAGTGTCAACTGCTAGTAAATCTAATCCAGTCCTGCACCTACTGTTAAAGCAGGCAGACAACAATCTCATGCTGAATACAGAGAGTGAATAGTACTCCTTGGGCAGTGAAGATGTTGTGGTCCTAATGAAGGACAGGTCTTGCATTTTAAAGGGTGTTTTCTAAGTCAGAGCAGCTGCAATATTTGTTCATTTATTTGCAGAACTGGTACCTTTTGTCTGAAAGCTGGACAGTTCAAGGACTGAGATCCTGGAGCTTGCTTTTCTCCTTCATTAGTCCCTTTGAAACTGCTCTGTGTGGGCTTCCTGCATTTAACAAGATAGAGGATGCAGTTCAGGACTAATTCATTTAGTCACTCATCTTTTGTATTCTATTTGTAGTTACAGCTGGTTGTTAGGGGGGAAAGAGACTATTAGAGCTTCCTAGTGTTGGATTTTTCCAGTGATGATTGTGAGCTGAATACAATAGGTGCTTGTGTTGTCATTCTACCTTATTGACTCTGATAGCATTGCAAAATGTTAATTTGGTTTGGTACTTATTCATTGTAATACTTCACATTTCCAGGCATTTAATGCAGATTAGTGATTAAGATGCTTCTCAGAGAGTTATGTGCTGTCATCTCTATTTTTCAGACAAAAAAAAACCTAAGTGTGCTTTGTGTGGGTGTGTGAGTGTTTCATCTGCCCCAGGCTCACTATGAGATTAGAGCCTCAGAGCTAAAAATGACTTGCTCAAGGCCATGCAGAATAGACTAATCCCCTGACTCCCTAGCTCTGCTTTAATCATTTGTTTTCTTAGCACAGTGTGATTTCAGATGCTGCCTTATGAGGTTTGATCAAGATGCAGCAGATAAAGGCTCAGAGGCAGTAAATCCTTGGATAGCTCAGTAATTAAAACCACCTGGGTTTTAATGCACACATAAAATATTGTATAGAATTACAGATTTAGTATAAATATATATATGTATATAT
>VZTZ01023464.1:4659-18369 GCA_013400955.1 Drymodes brunneopygia
AAAAAAAAGAGTCAAATTCTCCAAGACATTATGAAAGGTATCTCAGCTGAATAAATAAAGGTATAAAAGGTATAAGATATAAAAGCTGCTTTTCCTTGGTTGATGTATGGGGCGACTACCCCACACAGTCAGTTATAAAAGACCAAAATCAAGTTGCCTCATCAGAACATCAGTACTTTGCCTACTCCATTTCACCTGCTCCAGTTTATCCATTTTTCAGTATAGTAAACGACCATACTAGCATGATGTCATGCTGCAAAATGAGTAATGGCATGATGAAATTAAAATTTTTTGAGAAGTAATTTTAGTAATGCAGAAGGAACCTCAAAGAAAAAAAATCCCAACCAATTAGTTTTCAAATATTAGCAATTTTGCTCATTAGTCATGCATATTCAAATGTAGATTAAAAGAAACCTCATCTAATCAGCTACATTATGCAACTTTATGCAACATGTGACTCTCTCACCTGCCTTAAAAGTCCAGGTATATTTCCCAACTTTTGTTTCATTTTTGCAACTAGTAAGTAAAGGAACAGGCTAAAAATAACCCTCTGCCTTGGTACAGGTTGGGAACCAACAAGTTGGAAAGCAGCTTTGTAGAACAGGCCCCACAAGTCTGGTCAACACAAAACTGCCCTTGAGCTGGCATTACACCTTTGCAGCAAAAAAGCCCCATGGCATCCTGAGATGCATTAGGAAGAACCTCACCAGTATCTTCTCAACGTGTGTAAATACCTGATGGAAGAAAATACAGAAGGTAAACCCAGACTCTTTGAGATTTATCCAATGAAAGGACAAGAGGCAATGGACACAGATTGAAACAGGGAATTTTGTTTAAATGTAAGCAAAAAACTTTTGCAGTGTAAAGGTGATGGAACACAGGAACTGGCTGCTCACAGAGGTTTTGCAGTTTTCATGAGGGGCTGTGTCCAAAATTCAACACGATGTCATTCTAGCTGAAACCTTTCTGAGTAGCAGCCTTAGAGACCAACAAATATCTAGATGTTGCTTCCAGCCTTAACTATTCAACGATTCTGTGCAACCAAAGAAAGATGCAATAACATTGTAGCCAAAGTAATGTGTATCTAATAACCATGTTAGCTTTTTATACAATTTATAATCGACAAACTTTAACAAGGAAAACAAAAATATGTTTTCTACAGGTACATATCTGCCAAATTTCAAGCTCCTGCTCCTACAAACATAATTGAAATGGAAATGTCTTAATCAACAGCTAAATGAGGGGGTTTTGCCCTCTCTATTAAATGGCTGTAACAAAGTAAAGAAAGTTTTTAAAATATGCATTATACCCTCTATGTACATGGAAATGAAAAATCATTCTAAGGGTCTCATTAAAGTATTAATTATATAATCTTTGGGTATAATCAAGAAGTATATTTCTGAAGGTGAATATTTTTAAGATAAAGTAAGAAACATATAGCTTGATGGTTTGAATGAAGAACAACTACTTTGAGTTTGCCAAGTACCCAAAGCAAAGGTTTAGCTACATAAATATCGCATTTAAGAGCATGAAGAAAATCACATTCTTCACCACTGAAGCTGCACAAAGAAAATCTGTGCACAGAGTCTTGATGTTTGGACATTACGTGATTTGGGAGGATCATTTAACTACAGAAGTTCAGTGACACACCTACAATATTTTTTTCCCAGCATGCAGTCACTACATTGGAATGCTGCACATTGGCATGGACCTGGATTAGGTCCCTCAGATGTAACTTGAGTACAAGTAGCAATGTGCTTGCATTAAAGTATCAGCTCAGGCGGGCTCATTACCCTTGTTAAATAAACATAAGTGTCTGCAAGAATGTTTTTCATCAATAGCAAAAGTCATTCTTAAAGAGGAAAATGCAGGTGTCAAAGTTCAATTAGGCTTGTTCATGTTACACACTCAGAAGAAAAGTTGCAGAAGTATTTATTAGACTTCTCCAGTTTTCCAATCAGTGCTGATAAATCTAAGTCCAAATAAAGAATCATAGAGTATTGTGAGTTAGAAGCAACCACAAGAATCATCAAAGTTCAACTCCTGGCCACATTTCACTCACAGAATCACACCATGAACCTGAGAGCAGTGTCCAAACACTTCTTGAACTCTGGCTGGTGCTGTGACCACTGCCCTGGGGAACCTGTTCCAGTGCCCAAGCACCCTCTGAGGGAAGGATCTTTTCCTAACGTCTGACTTAAACCTCCCCTGACTCAGTTTCAGGCCATTCTCTGAGGTCCTGTCACTGATCATCACAGAGATGAGATCAGTGCCTGCCCCTCCTTTTCCCATGGTGAGGAAGCCATAGACAGCTCTGAGGTCTCCCCTCAATCTCCTGTACTCCAAGCTGAACAAGACAAGTGACTTCAGTCACTCCTCATATGACTTCCTGTCTAGACATAGGTGGCAGGTGTTTCTATAAGTTACTTATGGTCAGTCAGAAAAACTGTAAGCAACTAAAAGCAGCACACTTAAATAGGCAGGGCTAAGCAGTCTTACTACAACTTATTGCTCCACCCATAATTAAAAAAAGGAATCCTCATTACACTCTTCTGAAATTGTAGCCATTAGTAGCTACCAGGAAAGTAAAACTGAAGGCTTACCATTACCATATCAAGCACAATCCCCTGAAATTGCATAAAACACACCCTCTTGTTTAGGAACAAGAACTGCATACTAAGGTGCTCCTATCCTAACCAAATCCATGTGTACTGAAGAGCAGGCTTGAGTTCTAAAGCACTCAAGATCTGACAATGTCATTGTTGATGATTTAAGAGGCCCAACAATTTTCAAACTGCTCCTCTATCTTCAGAGATTAAAATTCAATTTAGGGATTCATTTATCAGTTTAGAGCATTTAAAGATTCTACTTTGAGAGAATCACTATTTTTCAAATAGTAGATATAATTTTAGAATTTTGTGGGGGTTGAACTTTCCTGATAAATTTAAGGCAAAATTCCCTGAAAGTATAAAACCAATGAATGCCTAATCTGTCATTTTAGATTCCAGCATTTAGATTTTACTGCTATTTATACTTTTCTATGCAACTCCACCAAATGTGACAAATGCCTTCTACTAATGAACTTTCTGTTCATTTCTTCAAATTTATTAAGTGTCTACTAATTGAGGACTGACTTACATGATGATAACTACCAAACTGCATCTAAAATTGAGACACCACAAATATGTAACCATCTCTGCATATGCAAATATTTCAATATTTGTCTTGGCAACTAAAAGCAAAATATGCAACCAATATATTAAAACCTACCAAATAATGTGTATGCTTAAACAAGTAGTGAGCAGCTCAATTCAGAGCTCAATTTCTAAAAGCCTGTTTGTCACAATTCACAACTGCTCTTCTAACATTTCTGTTGATTATACAGGAAAAGGAAATGACCTTCCCACAGAAAGCCCTGGCTTTTCCTCACAGCTATATCCTCAGAACTGGCAAACACCTCTTCCCATTCCAGTTCTGCACTGAAATTTTTTTAGCAGAAGTAGGAGTTGGTTAAATTTATCTTAGATTGAGATCCATAAAGAAACAGAGTAATGGATTACAGCAATTACATTGTGACGTTGAACAGAACTGAAATTTATTATTGCTAGATTTTAATACAGAATAAATACAAAAATATTTCAATATAGAAACATTTTTCATTCAAAAGCACAACATATTATTTTTCTGAATAAAAAGACATATGGTACCTTTAGAACTATGATGGGAAGTGGTGCAGGACCTACTCAATCCACCTCCCACTGTAACAACAGCAAGAAGTCCCTACATACTCAGTACTTTCGAGATACTTCCATTATTTTGTTTAGTATTACAAAAATACTAATGCAGTATTTCAAGAATAAACCATCTAGCCTTTCATGTGTCAAGAAACTGTACAATCACCTTCACGTACACAGCTGTCCTGTCATATATTCTTTCAGCACACAGCCCACAGACATGCAACATCATCCTAATGGTAACAAGCACAAGTGGAAGCTCAGCAGTTCTAGGAGAAGCAGCAATTATGTTTATCACAGCTCAGGACTTGTTTCCCGCTTTTGAAACCCTGTTTCCTGTTTGTGCACACAAAGCACTAATCTTTTCCCACCACCTGCACAGCAATTCTGCTGCTCCTCAACAGGATTCCCACAGCCTGCAAGTGCCCTTCCAGCATCTCAACAATTATCATGCAGCAGGTCTAAACAGATTCAACTTCTGTCGTATCTTCCATTTGGAAATTTAAAAAAAATGGTATGGTAACCTACACAAGTTTATTTTAAAAGAAATAGATATCTAATCCAAATGGCAAGGATACAAAATGACAGATGAAAAAATTCTCAACACAAAAAGCCTAGGCAATCTAACTTGGAAGTCACAAAGACTAATTAATCCAAAACACCAACAACTGCAGAAAAGAAACCCCACATAGCAAACTACTCCCTCCTCCAACATGTATTCAGATGCAATTTTATTTTTGGTCACTGCAAGGTTCTTTGTTCTAGTTTCCTGCCTAGATTTCCCCTTTTCCTGTGCCAAGGCAAGCAGTTAAAGTCAGGATGATCAGAAATAAACTTTAGAAGCAGATGTTACCACAGAGTTTGTTACATACTGGTAAACAGGGTAATTGTGTGTTTTCCTGACTATATACAATCAACTCCTACTGGATTTAATCCTAGGTAACTATAAAGCAAGAAGAAAACCAAAACAATGAAAAAATCCTCCCATACATTAATATTGTGATTAACTCTCACTCCTATGCATTTACTACATAAGCTGCAATAATTTTCTTTAATAATTAGCTGTTGCAGAAAAATTATTTTAAAACTACTTTAATTTTGTGCAATGAAAATAGAAGTTAAAATTTCTTAAAGCAGCTTTTATATGCTCACATAGCAGGTTATTTTAATCATTGGGTCCAGTAGCAAATGCTTGTTGCACTAATTAAAAAACAAAACTCAAAACCAGAAAAGTCAACCCATGTCACTAAAAAGTTGGTCTTTTCAGAATCTCTGAAATACCATGCACTAGATTTTAACTATGACTCCCACTAACAAATGCATTATTTTCCTAATTTTAACCTCACTCCTGTTTATCTCCTAACAGAACACATGGCAATGTAGTATCTATGCACAGCTGCAAAACCTGTAAATTCAGGCTTCCAACTGCAAGTTTTGCACCTTATGGGCTTAATCATTCTGTTGCATCTGTAAAACTTTAAAATATTTGAACTTTCATGCTGCCTACCTGAATTAAAAAATATCCTCCAATGGGTATTGCTTCTGCATTTTCTGTTGGGCATTAGTGTGGGGGTGCAGCTGGAGATGGGGTGAGGGGTGGAGTTGGAACAGCATGGACAACTCTAAAGCATTAAATCATTCTGAGAATANCTGTTGGGCGTGATAGTGTAATTCCTCCCCAATGACACATGGTAGAAATTCTCAGTTTAATGCATGTTTGGCATATTACATTTTCCTGGAACAGTTATGGGAACAGGAAAGAATTTTGTCTGTCTGCTATATTTTGCTTCAGAAAGAATCTTCTGATGGAGGTGCGCAATTGTTTCCTTTTAGTTCCAGAATGGTCTGCTTTAGAAGTGATTGGAGTGGAAAGAAATACAAGCAGAAAAAAAAATCCACCCTATAACCTACAGTGAATAAGGAGGTAGGTTCATTTTCTGCTTGTTTTTTTCTAACATGGTTCTGCCTCCAGGTATATTTGGCCTCAATTTAAACTATTAAATACTCACATTTATTATTTTCTATTCTAAAAGGAAAAAAAAAATTAAGACTAGAAGGCTGAAGTGTATCTTACATTGCATGGTGGAGTGCAGCTGGAGATGGGGTAAGGGGTGGAGTTGGAACGACATGGACAACTTTTAAGCATTAAATCATTCTGAGAATAAAATATTTCCCAGGAGACAGCCAGGGAAGGAGTGGGTCAGTAATCCACACATCTAAGTGGGGAACACACCTCCTTTTCCTGCCCATAACAGGTGTTTTGGCTACATCTTTTACACCAGCACAAGTACTCCTTTGCCTGCAAAATGAATTGAATAAGCTCAGTGATCAGCTTGCAAACTAATCCTCCTAACGCACTTAAAAAAATCATTTTCAAATGGATGAGTGAGCTGATGAGACCTGCTGCAAAGCTGGACAGATGCTACTGATGATGCAAAGAAAGGACTGAAACACGTGGCTTCAGGCAAGACTACCTTTTTGGCAATGACATTTAAATTAACATCAGAGGACCATGAAACCACACCATTAAGCCTCTAGGGACAAAAACCTCCATTTCAGTTCCTTAATTTACGCATTCTTTATGTTTCTCTCTACAGAAGGATGAAGTGCTAATTACTATTCTAACCAACCCCACTTGAGCTCACTCAGTGTCTCACCTACCTGAAAGAGAAGAAAGCTATAATGACTATTTGCTACCTTATTTATTCTCGGAATGGAGTGAATCTCATCCATACTGCATCATTAAAAATCTTGCTTGAAAAGAAAAACTGTAACTGTTCAAGAAAGGTCTTGCGATAGCCCAGAAGGAAAACTCTCTGGTTTGCACCATATTCCAGTGATGCACTAGGAATATGTAATTTTAATAACATATGCTTTAGTCTGATTCTTAACAGTAGGTGGAATATTAGCCTTTTAGAACTGCAGAAAAAAGTAATAAATTCTAACTTACTGTGCATGCTCAGTGTTGCACTCAGCCTGATTCGTAGAGAAATCAGATTATTAGAGATGACTGCAAGGCATTTGCAGATTGTCTTCAACAGATTTAAGTTACTCTGACACCACAGAATGCAATTTAGGAATATTGCAGAATTAGTAGATAAAGACAATTTTTTAAAAATATAATGAATATGAGAGAAAGAATAAAGACTGGATGATTGCTAAAAATAGTAGGAAGATAAAACTATAATGCCTTAACAGTCAAAAGCTACATTGGCACTTGAGATATTTGAGGATTTTTACAGAACGGTATATTCAGTTAGGTTTTCAGGCAAAGAAATAAATAATAAAAAAGCCCTCACTGAATCCCTCTGGTTCTTTTGAAGCACAGCACAAGAAAAAAGTTACCATGGAAACAAGAAGCACAAAACTGATAAAAACTAGAAAAAAATACCACTGCTTCTCAGCAGTGAAGAAAAAATACTGGCAAGGCTAACAGTAACCAATTAATTTGTCAGTCTTTCAAATATTTACTTACATGAGTACACGTTACACATTATTCAAATGAATCCTCCCACTAAACTTGACTCAGTTTGAAACCCTCCCCCCCCAAAAAACCAAACCTTCCCCAAAAAAACAAAACAAAAAAAAAACCCCAAACCCCTCAGTGTGCAAGCTACTTCTCCAAGGTGGAAAACATACCAAAACAAATTCAAAAGATACAGGACTACAAGATTTGTAATTCCTGTGTAACTGCTAAATATTGTGTTGGAAACAGATGTTCATTGTGCATCTGTTTCTATTTATAGCATTTTGTCTCTCACATCATGTATGTATTTCAGAGAATCACAGAAAGTTACAAGGGGCCTTTGGAGATCACCTGATTCAAGCCCCTGCTCAAGTAGGATCAGCTACAGCAGCCCACCCATTTCAGCACTGCCTTTTTTACAAAATCAGACCTTGTTAATTTCAGAGCGGGCTACTTGGTTAAATAGAAGTGAATGCATAAAAAAAAGGCCATCACTTGTACAAGAACTAAATTTACTGTAAATTGCAATTGCCATTTAAATACATTATCATATGGGAGGAGGGGGGAATAAAAACTGAAAATCTGGGGGGAAAAAAAAGGCAAAAGTTCATTTTGATGAAAATTATTTATGTTTTTTAAAAAGTCAAGTAAGAAAGTCCCTGTAATGTGACTTTCAACTTGCTGGAATTATTTTTCCATAGCATAAAAATGCATCTGTCACCTATAGAATGAATTTATTATAAATTAACTGTACACTGATATACTATTAAAAATAATATACAAATATAACTACTTTATTTTTGGTTTTTCCTTTCTATTTTTCTGAGCAAATGGATACTGTGAACAAATCTTTAACTCACATATCCAGAAGGCATTTACATTTCAGTATTTCTGTGTAACATTTCAAACATGCAATGTTTTCTTCTTAATGTATTCAATCAAAGTAATTTTGAATGTCTGCATTCCCTTGCTGTATTTCTGAATCAGCTGTCGCATATTGTTTAGCTTTCAGTCTCTTTGTCACTTTTACATCTATTTACATGTTGCCTCTAGTTCTTCAGTTTCTTATTCTTGGTCCTTTCTCAGCCTTCTCGAGTTTACTTTATCTGTGGTAGTTTCCTTCCTTTTTTATACTGGACCAAATGAAATATTTTCACCATGTAATTTGTTTTGCATTACCATCCTGGCCTTTTACTCCCAGTCATGAACACTCACTAATTTGCTTATCCCACGAGCACCTGTATATTTCTTCCAGTTTTTGTTCTTTTATGTTTTTAAAGAACTTACAGTTAAAAGACACAAAATTAACAACTTGCATTAAATATCTGTGTTACCATAATTTTAACTATATGGTGTGTTTTTTATGACATCTGCCATAGCTAATTTACACCTAAACAGCTGTCTAAAATAAACTTCTCATATCTTTGTTTCTCCTCTTCCCCCCTACTCCACAATCTATCTGTATTTTGCTTACAATTTAAATTCAGTGTGGCTGGTTTTACCATAACTGTCTTTGGGATAACCTGCTCTAGGACTAGAACAACATGAAGAATCAGTATAAAATATTTCCATAAAACAGGTCAAGGGATGGTCCTCTTGCTTCAGAGCCTCTTTTTATTGATTTCTGTCAACAAATCCCCAAACATCAGCATTTCTCCACTTAGACTAAATTGTAAGGGATGTTTGAATGGATAAGCACTGCTAAAGGCATAATCCAAAACAGAACTCTTCTAATGAGTTCAGTGGACTCTGCATTAAACAGTATTTCTAACTACAGACTGTTAATCACTACACTTAATAACAAGACCAGATATAAACCCCACAACCACTGTCCTAAGAGATGCAGTTTAAATTAAATGCTTCTTAATTTAAAGCAGTACAATTTTTTGTGTGTGTACTTGTGTTGAAAGTGTTTCTGTAATACCTTTACATCATATATTCCCTCTGTGAAGCAACCCATGCAACCTCGGCAGTTTCTTTTATAAACAAATCGATGGGTGAGTCAGGATTACTGAAAAATAAAACCAGCTCATATACCAGGATAACATTCCCCTTTAGAGATAACTGTACATTTTTCTCATTTTTTGTTTAACATTATGTACCCATGGTAAACACCTTGTCTAAGAGGTTCAATAAAACTGTTAGTATAAAAAACCAAACCAAGTATAAAATTGGAAAAACATCACAGAATGATTTAACTTACTAGGGATGCTCTCATTTGCAGACACACATACAGGTGTATAAAATTGTAATAGCTTTCTTTTTTCTTTTGTCAAAGTAAACAAAGAGGTCTTCCAAGATCTGCCAGTTTTGGTAGGAGAAAATATCATTCACAACCACTATTTAAATATGGTGTCAATAAGACCAGGAGAAAATATAAAATCAGCTAAATATTACACATTTTAAAGCTGAGCATAAATGAAACATTCATTAATAGCCATGGTTGAAATTTGTATAAAAGAGACCAAATCTACTGCACTCTTCCTCTGATCCTATACTTTGTCATCAATAAAGAAGATTTATCCATAGGAAATTCTGACCACAATTCTCATTGCAGATTCTTCCTGTATTGATTTGATCTGGAAAATGTCTTCACTAAATAAAAAGTTACTAGAAAATCTAAAGTTAAATTCAAAATTATAATACACAAATGCATCATTTTGCATGCATAGGTATTGCTCAGTTTAATTTGAACAAAAACAATAAAAAAAACTTGCAAAAGCCAAGGATCTCTATGTTATAATGAAGACTTACCAAAGAAAGTTATTACTATCCAGATAAAGCTGCTATGCAAGGATTTGAAATCAAAACACATGAAGACTGTACTGGAAACAGGAATGGAAAACCACAACCAGCCTGATGCAGCGCCAAGCAAAGCAATAAATCAGACTTAGGCCAAACCACACTCCAGAGAGTTTTAATTTATACCATAAACAGAAAAAGTTTAACAGGTTTTGGCCTACGCCAAATGCTTTGATCTATCAAGAAGGCTACAAACATAGATATAAAAGCATTCATATTGTTTCATAAAATATGAAACATTATATTAAATGACTATACATAAAAGCCACTCTAGGTTTTTTTATAAATTAAAACAATATATTCTAGTTGACGTTCATCTAGAAGTTGTAGACACACAGAATTTCCAACAACTGTTTTTAAGAATATAATCAAAGCTGCAAAAAAATACCATCCTTTCACAGACTGTAGTTACAATCGGAAACATGAGCCCATGTTACTTTATCTTTCAAAATATTTTGCAGCCTATTTTCAATGTAGAAAAATACATTAAATTTCATATTCAAAAACCAGATGATTCTGTTTTAATTACAAGATTATTCAGAATAAGTGAAACAAACAAACTTGAAGAAAAAAATCTACTAAACGCATTTCTCTGGTGTTTTTATGGTCTTGAGGTATTTTTTTTTCATAAATTTTATATTTCTAAAAACACAATGCCAACTGTGGTGTCTAAAAGGAAATCATTATCAAATATGCAGATGTTTTGGAAAAAATTCTTCTTTAAGTATTCTCTTTGATGAGATTGTGCTCCCAAATAATGATTGCAGTTTGCAGCCAGAAGACACAAAAGCAGACTGGTGAGTGTGTCAAGATCACACTATGCTGAGTAGCAGAGTTTAAACTCTCTCAACATTGCTCTGCTACTAAGTAGGAAATAGTGTTAAGAAAACAGAATGAAATACGCAATTATCCTTTAGTGGCTATCTCAAACAATACCAACAACATGGCCTTTTAAAATCAAATCAATACTGTAATCACACAGCAATATAAACAAACTTTTAATATTTTGACTCTGTCTAGTGTTCCTAAAGTCAATTTAAGTGGTTTCCACTACACAATTTGTTTGGTTTTCGCACTGAATTTTGTTTACAGGAACACATCATCATCTATTGGAAAGAATAGTTTCTCACTCACAAACATTTTATTACAAACCACAGAGGAATGTTGTCTTTCCTAAGGCAAAGAAGAAAACAACCATACATGAGGAGCACATGTTTTTCAAGTTAAAAATCCTGCATAAGACTTCAGCCCTCACTACAACTAAAGTTCTATGCTTAATTTCAAGATGACATCTAAAACTAAAACTTCTTTAAATTACAGTAGTAGTTTACCATAAACACCAGCCCTACCATCCCACTAGAATTTTCTTTTACTAGTTGTTGAAAAAAACTTAGAGCCGTTGTTTCACCAGGACTTTGCATAGAGATAGAACCTTGACCATAAAGATATATACCAAAAATTAGTCTTTGAGTGGCAGTTTTCTTGATAGCTTTCTAGATTTCCTTCCATACAACTAACCATGGGAAATCATAACTTGGAGATACTTGGGCAGCTGAGTGAGTGCATCAGTATCTTAATTATAAACAGAGAAGATGATTCCAGCATTAATGAAGGCAGCATCTCAGAGTGACAAATAATCAGCTGGGGAGGGCATTAATGCTTTTATGACTTGTCAGTAATGACAAATTCTCATTCGCAACACTATTTTGCAATAGAACAATGAATACAAATTATCAATAAGGAGAATGTGAATACAGAAACTTAAGGAATGCCTTTATGTTCAACTTGTGTACTAATTGGCTATCACCCTTCTCTATAAAAACAGTTGTAGGATGCTGAAGTGTCCTGTTGTAGTGTCGCCCTGGTTTTACAGGGCCCCATAAGTTGTAACACTGTAGCTGTAGTTTCCCATGCTTGTTCTGTAAACATGGTCCTTGTTTTCCTTAACCAACCAGGATTGTTTTACACTTGTGGAATTGTTTTTCATTCCTTTCCCTGGTGTGGAGAAAGATGATTGACCATATCTTTGTCCTGTAAACCTTCAGGGGTGTTAACCCCTTTCACCAATCTTTGACTGTCCTTAAAAACCTATAATAATAAGTAAATAAAAAGGGGCAGGGCTTTTAGTCGGTCCTGCCTGGTGAAACCACTGCTGCTCTGTAACCCGCGTGTTTCTTCTGTTACTAACTAACCAACATTGTAGAATCCAACTATTCCTAAACATACTACATAGGCAAAGAATAAGTAACTAGCAATAAGAAAAACTGTTTGCAAATTTCAGAAACATATCTGCATAACTGTGTCACTAATGATGAGAATAAACTTGGATTTACAACACAAATATCCTATGCTTGTATGCCTTTTCTTCTCAAGAGCTGGTAAAGAGAATCACAGACCGGACTTTTCTTCAGAAAGGGATTACATGGAGTCTGAGTAGCTGAATATTAGATCTACATAACCTACTCAACTGGACAGGAGGAAACATGCAGAAATTAGGACAAGCAAGTAGACAACGACACTTGGAGCCTTTAGCCATGAGAGTTCCTGGAATAACAGTTATGAAACATAAGCATGCTGGTCACAAGCCACTGGAAAGTAGCTGAGATACCTGTTCAGATCTGGACAGTACTGTATTTTAGCTGCTCACATCCTCGCAGATGTTTTTGTGAGAAATTATAAATATATTTAAAGAAACCACACACACAAAATATTAACAGTCAAATATGTAAATAACAGATAAAATTAGGCAAAAGAAAATCAGGCAAGAGACTATCCCAGAGCTTGAGTTTCTCCTGAGTTTCTTTCAGGATGATGTTACACATGAGTGTGGGTCAGTAAAGCAGTCTAAAAGCCTACCCTTGCAATCTGTCAGAATCTGGTCCCCTGACTTAAACATACTTCACTGTCTTGAACAAGAATAAAAAACATACAATATATTTACCCAGCCATTTCTTGGTTGGACTCAAGAACAAAATTGCATGTCCACAAGACAATGAAGATTAAAAGGAATCTAGATCAACAGTTAGGTTTCAGGAGAACACAGATGATATAATTTAATCTTTCATCTAATTTCTCATTCGGTGCTCTTATTACACAGCACACTAGAAATGGCAGCAAGCTATATAGCTTTCCACACTAAAAAGTGAAAACTGGCAGGAGTAAGTACTTATGGAAGAGAATGTTTTCTTAGAATAATAATGCTTTAACTTACCTATCACAGCACACAGACTCATTGGGTGGTACGTCTCTTCCTAGTCACCTAGTACAGGTTAGACCAGGCTAGAGTAGTGTGATTTGGAGTACGAAGATTAATTTGGAAAAAGTTCTAAAACTCCCAAACAATTCTCCACACTCTACTGCTCAAAAACAGGTAAAAGGAAATATTTCAAAAATATCAGAGGAATTTCTACAGAAGAAAAGAAAATAAGACAATATAACACTAGCCAAGATTCACATATATTGCATTTTACAAGATATTGTGAAAGGTTCATACACGGAGAATCAAAGTATTCAAAACAAAGCAAGGGTTAGTTATGACTGAAAAACCATTTCAGTTTTGAACAGAGTATCATTTAAAATTTTCATGGAACTGAAGAATAATGTGACAGCTTTCTTCTTCAATCTTGACAAATCTCTTTTGCCCTGACCACATGCTAGTGATTTACACTTTAGAAGTCATAATGTCACCAAAATGAATCTGTCTTTTTT
>VZTZ01023478.1:865-20368 GCA_013400955.1 Drymodes brunneopygia
GTTGGGCTCGGCTCTGTCCGGAGCTCTCGTTCTGAGGGGTTGGTGCTGAGGCCTTTGGGCTCGGCTCTGTCCTGCGGGGTTGGTGGCGTTGCGGGTCTCCGCTGGTGCGGCTCCTTGTGAACAAGGCCATGCTCAGGGCGGATGTAAGGAAAAATTTCTTCTCTGAGAGGGCGGTTAATTATGGAATCGTCACCATGGCTTGGGATGGAAAGGAGGTTAAAATTCATCTCGTTCCATCATTCCACCCCGTGCCATGGGCAGGGACACCTCCCACTGTCCCAGGCTGCTCCAGCCTGGCCTTGGGCACTGCCAGGGATCCAGGGGCAGCCACAGCAAATCTGGGAATCTGTGCCAGGGCCTGCCCACCCTCCCAGGGAACAATTCCTGCCCAATATCCCATTTAACCCTCCCTCTCTGGCAGTGTGCAGCCATTCCCCCTTGTCTCTCACTCCAGATCCTTACCAATAACCTCTCTCCAGAGAAAGCTCGGAGCAGGGTGTGCATTTCAGCCTCAGTGTCAAGGAAACCTTTGGCTTCAGGATGCCATGGCTGGTCATTGTTTTAATTTGCTCTTACCCAGCTAAATATGGGTATTTCTGATGTCCTTGAAGAGGCATTTTAGCAATCAGGTGTATGAGCAGGATGTAGTGGCTGTCAGACTGTTTTCCAGCCATGCAGTGAGACTCAAGTTAATGTAAGCACTGAAATTATCCTTTTGACCTCTGCTCCTTGCAGGCCGCAGAAGATGTCAATGTCACCTTTGAAGATCAACAGAAAATTAACAAGTTTGCAAGAAATACCAGCAGGATCACGGAGCTGAAAGAAGAAATAGAAGTGAAAAAGGTACATTTGCTTCAGAGCTCATTAACTCCTCATTGGCCTGAATTAATTTTCAGCTGGTACATGGAAAATTAGCAGCAGTGAGTTACTGTAAGTAATGCTTGATATGAGGTTTCTGATGCTTTAGAAATAGAGAATTGTTAAGTATATTAGATGTTAGTGATATTTAAATCTGCTGTATATCCCTTGGCTGGACAGTTAATTATTCTGTTAATGACACATAACGAGTGCTGACTAGGAGTTTCTCCTGGACTGAATTGCTGAATTCCAGCTCTGAAACTGATCTCGTGGATATCCTTGTGGTGGGTGTGATTTGTTCCCAAAATCCAGCTTCCCTGCGTTCCTCATCCATCTGTGGCAGAGTGTCCATTGAAATAATCTACAACAATTTACAATAATTCACAATAATTTACAGCCCCTTTCTGTGTCTTGGCAAACAGAAGCAGCTCCAGAACCTGGAAGATGCCTGTGATGACCTCGTGCTGCTGGATGATGCAGATTCCCAGCTGATTCCCTACCAGATTGGGGATGTGTTCATCAGCCATTCCCTGGAGGAGACCCAGGAGATGCTGGAGGAGGCAAAGGTTTGTCTGGAGCTGCTGGGCTGTGCTGGGCACTGGGATGGAAAAGCTCTGGAGCTTTCACAGTCTAGAACTGGTGTTGGATTTAGGATTTGAGTCACTCCAAAACCACTCTAGTAATAAATCCTGCAGCCAGACCTGGGAATAAGTTGGAAAAGAGGCCCCTCTTTGCTGGTGCTGCTGACAAACCTGGCTCAGTTTGTTGCACAGATTTGGTTGATTTTTATTCCTTTTTGCTTTTTCAGAGGAGTTTACAAGAGGAAATCAAAGCGTTGGAATCACAGGTGGAGTCGATCCAGGGGGTGCTGTCTGACCTCAAAGTTCAGCTCTATGCCAAGTTTGGAAATAACATAAATCTGGAGGCTGAGGACAATTAAAGCCTTTCTAAACACAACACCCAACTTTTCCTTCGGTCATTAAATGTTTTGATAACGTTGCTGCAATTACATTTGAGAAAAAAAAATCCATCCCTTTCTTTTTTCTTTTTTTTTTTTTTTTACTTTCCCATAAAGTTCTGTATGTTTAAAGAACTTCCTTTGTTTGGTGTTTGCAGTTATTTATTTATTCAGGAAAACACTGGCTTCACGTTGTTGGTAAAGCCTCAAGATTGGAATATTTGCATTGTTTATTAAGGCAATAAAGCCAGGCACGTACTGGAGTTTCCTGGGTCTTGTTTTCTACTCATGAAAAGGTTTAAAACCAATGGAAACAGGGAATTTTGGATAAAAGCTATGTGATACTGGGGACATGATGAGGCAGTGATGCTGTTCAGATGATTTTAAGAGCCCTCCTGGAGCTCCTAAATTCATCCTGTGTGTTTCACCCTGAGCTCAGCTGTCAGGAATTTGCCAGAGGACACAGAAGGGCTCTTTAAAGCTCACTTTGGTAGTGGAGAAAAGCTTTTGGAGCCTCCATATTCAGTCATTTACTGCTTTTCATTTGAAAATCCTAAAAAATGCTGCAAGTCACAGTGGTGAGCCTTAATTTCTAATTTTCCTGAACAGTTCCTAAATCCATATTTATGGAGCAGATTGATGTCAGAGTTGTTCATAGGTTTTGTTGCAGTGTCAGCATCGATCCCTACCCTGTGCCTCAGTCATTAGGAGGAGCTAGACATAAGTTTTAAATGTCTTAATTGGCTCCATTTGTCTTTATAACCAAAGAAAATACAAAAGGGATTTTTTTTTAAGAGGTGAAAAGTGGAGTTTGCCCCATAACGAGGAGCATCCAGCAGATGGCATCAAAGACCCGGCAATCCCAATTTTGGGCAGGCTGGGAGTGCCCCCGGTGGTTTGAGAGAAGAAGCTTTGGCTGCAGGGATCAGGGGGCTGTAACTGGATGGTGACAGTTCCAAAGTCCTTCCTGTGCTGAGCATTCCCCAGCTCTGCAGGGATTTCTGATGATTGTCACTTCCAGCTGGGCCCCAGCGTGGATATGGCTCCAATGTGGAACAGAAAAAAGAGTTTTGGAATGGTTTGGGTTGGAAGGGACCTTAAAGGTGATTTATTTCCAGCCCTCCTGCCATGGCAGGGTGTGGAGAATGTGCTGCTCTTTGATCCTAAAAGTGGGATTGGCCATAAATACAGTGCTGGTGTTTAGGGAAGTTTATTCAGTGCCACACATCTGATTTTCCCATTGTTTTCTCTCTCTTTGAGGATTTTTGGTTGTGGTGCATCTTCCCTGTTTGCTCAGTGGGGCCTTTTTGCCCCTGGGATGTCCAATTTCCTCGTGTGCTCTGGACAACTGTGTTTGCAAGTCATTACACCTCAGAATTCTTCAGCTCAGCCCCTGAATTTCTGTCATTTGCAGAGCTGTGCCAAGCTCTCATTTGGTATTTTTATAAGTGTAAAAAGGAACATGCAGGAAAGAGATTTTTTATTCTGGAGTTGTCATTGTAGAAGTGACTTTGCAGATGGTGCAGCAGTTGCTCGGAAGGATTTGACAGCATCCTGCTTTTGCTTTTTAATAACCTTTCTGTCATGAAGATTTGCAATTGTTTTTGAGTTGGCACTTACCCCACGTTCTAAGGACTTTTTATTTTTGGCAGACTGGAATCTGCTATATTTAATAATGCTTCCCTTACCTGAACAAGGGAACTGTAATGGAAGCCCATGAACAAAACCCTGCTGCTCTGTTTACCCCTGTACCTCTCATCAATCATTTAAGTGCACTTGGCAATAGAAATGTAAAATAAATATAAAAATAATATGGATTTAAATCTGGTCAGAATGCAAAGAGTTCATTGTCATTCTTGGTGTTGGCAGGGGAGTGACATTTGTGAGGCACCTGGAGGGTGAAATGTGTCACAAAGTGCTGTTCTTTAATCTCAGGGTTTTGGTTTGCTGGGCTGAGGATCCCTTAGTGATGGAATCTCCTGTTCAGCTTTATTTTGGTCTTAAAATACAATTTCAGTGTAGGTTTTGTTTTGCCAGTCCCAGAGTCACTCGTGGCTGGTTTCTCACTTGGCTGCAGCAGTTAAAGCAGTGAAGTTCAGGTGAAATTCAGGTGAAATTCAGCCCATTTTGGTGCCTGCTGTCAAGAGACCCCAGGTATTTAAAGCTTGGTAAAACCTCTGTCGAATATGCAGAATTCAATTCCTGCTCTCAAGGTGTTTTCAGGGTTTGTTTGTGATTCTGAATCTCAGCTGGCACAAAAATGTTTCCCACAGGAAAACCTCCAGTGGAACCTTCATTAATCCACATTTTGTGGAGCAGACCTGGGATCCCTTTCCACTCCACAACACAAATGTGGTGGATAATTATTCAGTAATTACAGGAAGTGGTGTGGAACTAAAGCACAGATAATTTTGTGGTAATAAAATCACTTCCAAGAGCAGAAAGGGACTGAATTCAGAACACTAAAGCCACATTTTCTGTAGGAATGACAGAACTGAGCAGTTTGCTTTGCATGAGTCAGTGGTTCAGATAATTTATCTAATGTCATTCTAATAGTCTGATTCATGAGAGAGAGAAAAAAATATGAATACAGATAGGAATAATAAGGCCTGACAGAAATTATTTACAACCAACTTTATCTTTATTTAGATTGCGTGAGTCACGCAGAAAACCAAATTATTTCCTAATTAAACTTTAGCTGCTGATGGGGCTGCACAGAGCACCAAACACAGGCAGGGGGGATTCCCCCAGCAGGAGATGAACAGGTTTCCATTAAGGGGAATTTCATCCAGCTGATCAAAGGTGTAATTAAAAATGGAATAAAAAATTATGAATGAGAACATCAGGATGTGCTCAGTGTTGGGCTCCGGGCTAGGCCAGAGCTGCTCCCAGCTGTTCCCGAAGGAAAAATTCCTGCTGGGTTTCTCAGCCCAGCAAAGTGAGGAGAAACCTTGTTCAGTGGAGTTTTAGAGTCTGCCAAGTTTTACCCTTTAAGCACAGAACAGAATTCCATCAAACCATCAAATTTGGGTGCTTTTCCTGTGACAAACAGGCTTTTTGTCCCTTTTGGGTGTGTGTGTCCCCTGTCAGTGAAGGAAATCTGGTGATTCCAGGGGGGTTGATGCCAAGGCAAGCTGCAGGCTTTGAAGTTTTAATCCAATAACCCCCTTAACAGGCAGGAAAGGTGTCAAACATCAATTTTCCATGTGTTGGAGTACAACAGCTGAGCAGGGGCAGCTCTGGTGCCTCCTCTCCCAGCTGAGGATGGAGGTGGAGATTTGGGATGTGTGACTCTGGTCTCTGATCCTGACAAATCCTCATCCCTGCATTCTCAGACAGCCTGACTTTGTCTCAGGGATTTCTCTCCTGGCAGCTCTGCCCTGCATTGGCACACGGGGCATTTTTACAACAGCACAATCAATTATTTACTTAAACCCCCCAAAACTTTCACCATTATCACGTTAAAAACCACTTGAGTTCAGCTTAGTCTCCTGCTCAGTGTTAATTCTCATGTTCCTGCAGAAATCAGTGGCTGAGCAGTGAATTCTCAGGTTTTTAGCACTGCACAGGATGACATTTGTAGCTGTAATTCCCACTGAGTGTTTTAATACCTTTTTTTCTATAAGATTTGCAGTCGAAAAGTTGAAAATTGAAGTAACTGAAGCAGAATGCAACCAATGTCTGGGCTGGGGCAAACTGGAACAGACTGAGCCTTTCAGCCACCTCCACAATTAAAATAAATGGGGTTAAGATAAACCCAGAGTGGGAAATAAATGGAGCTGAGGATGTGATTGCACCTGATTTTCCTGGGCTTTGTCATTCCACACTCATTCCCTTTATTCACAACTGCAAACATTTTGTTCTCATCTGATCACAGATTCCTCTTACCCTGAGCAGCAACTTCATCATCAGCAGCCAGCAATGTGTCCAGCCCCTGTCTGTGATTAGTGCCATCCTCTCAGGGAAAAGCTGATGGCAAATTCTTGGCACACGCTCTGAATTTCAGTAAAAAAGACAGACCCAGTCTTTGTGAGTCATTTCCTTGATTGATCTGATTTCCCTTGAAGGTTAATGCATTCTAAACTAATTCAGACATTAATAACCACTTAAAGATACATGAAAGGCATTTATCTGTGTGGCAGGCGAGTGTTGTAACCTCATTTATGAGCTCCTCAATGACTTTGGGAGCTCACTGGATGAGATTGAAGAGTGATTTGATTGTTGGATGCCCAGAGTGGCTGGAACAAAGCTAAAGGTATTTTAGAGCTCACCAGATAATTCTGAACAAGGGATGTAATTCCATTTTCTTATAGAGCATAATTAAAACCTTTGTGGGAAGGTGATAATGCTTTATTCTTACGGCATTCATTAAAATGTTCAGTGATTAAATAATTGGACCAGGACAATGTCCAATCTCCAGTTTGTTTTTGGCTTCTGGGACAGCAGAACTGATGGAGCTGCTCTTCCTCTCTGCTTTTTTTAAGACTGCACCACAGCCCCAACACCAGGAGCTCGGTTCTGTATGAACAGTTTGGTTTTTACAGATCCTGAACATCTCGAGCTGCAGGGAGCTGGGGAGAGCTGCGAGTTCCCAGCAGCAGCAGGGAATAGATCAGGCAAGGAGCAGCTGTTTCCTGGCAGTATTTTGGTTTCAGCAGAGAGGTACCCAAATTGTGAGTGAACAGGAACGTGGAGAACTCTGGATGTTGTGTGTGATCCCATCCTAAAAACCCCAAAGACGACCCCGAAGGTGCAGGGTGTGGGATCCTCGCTGCCTGTGGAGCTTGGGCCGTGTTTTATCTCACAGCAGGGTTTTTATCTGGGTTTTTCTCTCACTCTGGGCTGCATGAACATGAATTGACACCGAGCCCTGGCTGCCTGATTGCTCTGCAGTGTCAGAGCACAGCTGAGCCCGGATGGATTGAGGAAGAGTCAATGCAGTGAGAGAGAAGGGCTGGGCTGGAATCAGGGCTCTGGATGCAGCTCTGAGCTGCTCAGGCACCCAAATCAAACCTGGTCCACTCCTAATCCAAGCCAGACAAACAGTTATAGCTATAAAATAAAGGAAGAACAACCACCACAGGCTTCTCTGGGCAAGCTCCCCACCCTTTTCTCCCCCTCTCCTGTTTGCTCTGCTCGGGTGCCTTTGCTCACTGCATTTTTCCCATCCAGCTTCCTGGAGTCACCCCATAATTGTGATGATTAAACGTGCAATTAAGGCTTAAGTACAATTTGCACGAGGGATATTTCCAGGGATCTCATTCCCCCATTGCCTGAAAAAACATTTTCTGCAAACCAGAAAACGACTTCTTTTCCCTCCCTCTCCTGTTTGCTCTGCTCGGGTGCGTTTGCTCACTGCATTTTTCCCATCCAGCTTCCCGGAGTCACCCCATAATTGTGATGATTAAACGTGCAATTAAGGCTTAAGCACAATTAGCACGAGGGATTTGGAAACACAATTAGCACGAGAGATATTTCCAGGGATCTCATTCCACCATTGCCTGAAAAACACGTTGAACATTTTCTGCAAACCAGAAAACGACTTCTTTTCCCTCCCTCTCCTGTTTGCTCTGCTCGGGTGCCTTTGCCCACTGCATTTTCCCATCCAACTTCCCGGAGCCACCCCGTAATTGTGATGATTAAACGTGCATTTAAGGCTCAAGCACAATTAGCACGAGGGGATTTGGAAATCAGGATGGGACTGTAACACTGACATCAGATTGAAATGTCAGCGCTGCTGGAACAGAAATGGGAATTTCCATCCTCCAGGGAAGGCCTGGGTGGCTCTGCCACGGGAATTCCTCACGGGGAGGGAGCACCAGGACTCCCTGGAGCCCTGGGATGGATTTATCCCCAGTAATTTCTGGAATTCCGTGCGTGCTGGCAGCATACAAACGGCACAGTGCAAATGATATTATTTTGTTTATCAACTTGTCATCTCTGCCCTTTTTAATTTTTTTTTTTTTTTCCCCAGTGCAGCGGTGTAAATCTGACTCGTGCAGAGAAAGCCACAAAGAAGCACCGGCCTGTCTGGATTCCCAGCAATGTTATTATGAGAAATGCATTCATTTGTCTGGATGGAAAGGATTTAAGGGTTGTTGCATTCATTTGTTACCCGAGGCTGAGCACTTAATCACACACACTCCCTGCAGCAAGAAAATTATCTCTTCTTCTCCACTCCATTAGCAGCACTTTACAGAGTCCCGGGAAAATATAAATATTGGAGGGTGTTAATGGAAATGACACCTGTGGCTGATGTATGGCTGCCAGGAAATGTGATTAAGGGTCCTGTTAATTAACTCCTTTGCTCTGGTACTTGTAAAAGTGGAGTGGTTTTTTAAAGGCAGCTGGAAAAGGGCACTGCTCTGAGCTGGGGATTTTACCTGGAGAATTTTACCTGGGGCTGATTTTTAAATACTTCATTTCAATTGCACACCTGATTTCCACCACCCCAACAGAGATATAAGTCTAGAAAATCAGTTACAGCACCTGATCCCCTGCCTCTTCATTTCCTTTGGTTGAAATGTCTGAAACACTGTCAGGATCATTTAAAATATCCCATATAAAAATACCTTAGATGATGATTAACTCTCAAAAATGAGATTGACACCATCAGGATGCTGCTCTTTCCCTGCTCCTCCTCTGGCCCAGTCAGAGCTGGGGACAAATCCCTCTGACCCTCATCATTTTATGAACTTATTATTATTAATTATGAACTAATTATTGGGCAGAAACCATTCCAGGTTTTCCACAGGTTGTTCTGCCCAAGCTCTGCCCATGTGTGTTCGGGACGCTGTTAATGGGATCATCTCAGAGAAGAGAAAAGGAATTTTTCCTGTATTAAAACAGAAAAAAGGGCACCTTTTGGTTCAGGAGATAATAGCTAATAGCATTGTGAGCTGTCCCTTTCAGATCAGCTATTGGTTGGCTATTTAGTGAAATTTAGTTGGCTATTAATAGCGAAATATTAATTCTTGTTAGCTTTCATTTTTTAATTTTTTTTGAGCTGCTTTCATTGACAGAATCCCTCTAATGACAATCGTAAAAAACGAAAAATCAGCCCAGCCCTGAGCACCTCTCCCAACCCAGGAAGAGTTCCCTCACCTCTGGCTCCCCTTGTCAGCCTAGAAACATCATCACAGGATGATTTTGTGCAGGTGCTTTTCTTGAAGAGCTTTGGGAACCAGGGGTGCAGACAATTCTAAAACAATTCCAGACAGGGCGAAGGGATTCTTCCCTTCGTTTCTTCTAATTCAGCTTAATTGCGAAATATTTGGTGTGATATAGAGTTTGGTGGAATGGAAATGGTTTTAATTTTCTCTCCCAGCTTGAGGACTGCCTGGCAAACACTGCCTGACAGGCGTATCTTTCATCTCCCTGACAGCAAACCGATCTGCCAAAAATCCCAATTAATATTCCGGGAGGGAGAAGGAAAGGGATGCAATTCAAATGAGGTTAAATCCCCGGAGTCAAGGTTTGGGGTTCCTCCCTCTGCATGTCCCAGGTGCCTCTCAGAGGTGTCATTCTGCACGTGGGGTGTCCAGCTGCAGGGGAACTCTGCCTTTTTGTGCCTCCAGCAAGAATTTTGGGGTTTTTTTTGTTGATGCCCCTGCCCTGGCACTCCCCAGCTCTGCCCTGGGCTGCCCAGTGCTTCTTCCACTGCTTTTTCCATCAATTCTGCAATTCTCTCCTTGAAAATATTGGTGATTTCCACCCATTCCGTCAGCTGAAGGTCTCTGATAATTACTTATTTACATTTTAAAAGGCACCAGCCCAAACTCACAGCACACTCCGAAGGGGCTTTGCAGCGCTCCAATCGCTTCTCTGCCGAGCTGTGGTGGAAATTCAGGAATTGCAGCAGGCCACGTGCTGCTCCTGCAATAAATTTTCTGGTCTTATAAAGCAGCTGAGAGCGGGGTTTAATGCTGTTGTTAATCACCAGAATGGCAAACAAACCCCAGTGCTGGGAATGCTTTAAAGGCAGTGAAGAACAGCCCTGCAGAGGGAAGTGGCTGCATTTGCTCATTATCCACTGAATAACCCCAGCACTTCATGCCTTTGCAGGCTAATTGCTTTACTTTCTATTTTCCACCAGAAAAGTCATGTTTGAATACAAATTGGGCTGCTGTGTTTATCGTGGAGCTTTTTCTTTTTTTCTTTTTTTTCTTTTTTTTTTAATTTTTTTTTATTTATTTTTTATGACTAATTAACTTTCTTTTGCATTTAAATCACTAAAGCCAATTGAACTCCAGGCTGGTGAGAACCACTCACTCCTCTGGGAAGCGCGTTTAAAATTCCAGCCAGGGATCCCAGATGATCTGAAATGCTTTAATGGCTCTCAGACCCCCACTTCAGACCACTCAGAAATCAAATTTTGATGCAGCAAAAGATTGTTTGTGGTGTGGTTGCAGAGTTCTCTGCTGTTTGCAGAGCAAAGCGAGGAAACACGGACATTTTTATGAAATATTGTCCATGAGAGATCAAATCAGGCACTGCAGTTAAATCTTTCTGTTTGTAATTGTTATTTTATAATAACACTAGGGCTTGGAAAAGAATAGTTTGGTTACTGGAGATTGATTTCTGGATTGGAGGGGTTTTCTTCTTTTTTTTCCCTCTGTAAATCACAGAATCTTGTGACTTCTGCCCAATCCCCACCTTGTCCCCAGCCCAGAGCTCTGAGTGCCACCTCCAGCCCTTCCTGGGACACCTCCAGGGATGGGCACTCCAACCCTCCCTGGGCAGCCCCTTTTGATTCCTGAGCTCCCTTTCCATGGGGAAATTCCTGCTGCTGCCCACCCTGAGCCTCCCCTGGCCCAGCCTGAGGCCGTTCCCTCTCCTCCTGTCCCTGTTCCCTGGGAACAGATCCCAAATCCCCCCTGAGCCCCCTCCTGTCAGGGACTTGTGCAGAGCCACAAGGTCCCCCCTGAGCCTCCTTTGCTCCAGGCTCAGCCCCTTCCCAGCTCCCTCAGGAATTCTCCATTCCCTTCCCAGCTCCCTCAGGATTCTCCAGCCCCTTCCCAGCTCCCTCAGGATTCTCCAGCCCCTTCCCAGCTCCCTCAGGATTCTCCATTCCTTTCCCAGCTCCCTCAGGGATTCTCCAGCCCCGTCCCAGCTCCCTCAGGGATTCTCCAGCCCCATCCCAGCTCCATTCCCATCCCTGGACACTCCCAGCCCCTCCATGTCCTTCCTGCCAGGGGCCAGACCTGGACCCTGTGACCTCCCCAGTGCCCAGCACAGAGGGACAATCCCTGCCCTGCTCCTGCTGGCCACACTCCTTCTGACACGAATTTTCTGGTTTTTTAGGCCACAAAGGTGAGTTCAGCTCCTGCAGATGGCTCAGCCTGAGGGAAGTGATGTATTTTTAACAGACTGTGATTGCAGCGTGCATTTCCATGGCACAGTTCAGTGCCTGAGCACAGTTTCTGATTTCAGTTCAGATTTTGATAACTCCCTTCTGCAGCTCCAAATGCACAAGGCTGAAAATCCTTCCAAACAGGAGAAAAGAAAATTCTCTCCCTCACACAACTTTGGTCACGGGTGAGTTTTATTGACTGAGTGGGAGTTTGGGCATGGCATTTATTTAAAACCCCAAATACATCCCAGTGAGGGATGTCCTGACAATTCTATATTTTTTGTCTTTTTTTTTTTTTTTTGGGAAATAGGGATCACGGGGGCAGCAAAAGCAACTTCTTTTGCCCTATTTAATTCAGCTTTGCTAAATTCCAGCATCATTCCTGCCAGGCCTTGCCAGAGCCCCTGGACGTGCCTGGCTGAGCTGATGTTCCAGGCTCTGCTCGCCAACTTCCAGGAGGAATTTTCTCTCTCTCGGCCTGGGTTACTCAGACAACACTAAGCTCCACTCGATTCTTGGAAGGCAATTCATGATTTGGAGGAGCAGAACGAGTCCTTCTGCCCCTCCTCGCCTTCCCGCAGTGATTTTTGAGCTCTGGCATTGCCTGGGGGCAGTTGCAGGGCGCTGCCTTGTTAATGATGTTTTCTCTCTGTTCCCTCTGTTCTCTCCTGCTCCTCACACGGGGCTGGCAGCAGCTGNTCAGGAGCTACCAGGCAGAAAAGAGCCTGCCTTTTTTTTCTTATTTTCTTATATTTATATTTTTCTTAAGACAATCGTGGATTGGTTAATGGGGTTACTGCTTTTATCATTTCACGGGATAGTGACATGGTCAATCATCTTTCTCTGCCTTAGGAGAAAGGAATGAAAAACAATTTAGAAGTTTAAAACAATTTAGGTTACAAAAACAAGGACTGTGTTTATAGAAAATGCATGAGAACTTCTACTACAGAAGTAAAAACTGCAAAAATCAGGGTGACACTGCTCTCAGTGAGCTGCTGCTCTGGGATGCTGCTCTGTGACAGCCGCTGAGGAACAGCCCAAAAGGCAAATTCTGAATTTCTGGTACCTATTCATGGACAAATCCATCAAAAGGAGGTGGCAGCACGTTGTGGTTTCAAATCATTGTGATTCATTCACTGTCATGTGGCCTTTGTGACGTGCACTGGACTGAGAATCAAACAGTGGGAGGAGAATGAATGTATTTGGCTCTGGAAGAATTTCTTGGTGGCCTAAAAATACAAATAAATGGTCCTCAAGGAGCCCAGGAATGTGGCTGAGCTCCCTGTCTGCTCACCAGCAGCAGAGCTGGGATGATGCCAAAAGAGCAAAATTGTACTGAAAAAAAAGAGATAACTTAAAATTCTGCCTGTATTTTAGTGCCTGTAAATTAAATTGAAAAAAATCAAATAAAACTCCCAAACCCCACCACCCCAACACCTACATGGCAGGGGATTAATGCAATTATGGGGATTTAATTAATGGTGCTTTTAATTGTCCTGTGCTCCTTTATCAGGCAGGGATTCAGGCAAGGATGTTCCTTGTAACCAAACCTGCTCTGGAGCATTAACCAGGCACATCTCCCTCGGGGCTGGAAAAGGAGAGGACATTTCCAGCTCTGGGTGCCCACGGAGGTTTTGGGGTGGCACATCCCAAATTTGCCTCCTGCTGGCTCCTGTGAGAGGCTGGGCTGGGTCAGAGCTGCTTTTGGCACAGCACAGAAGGGCAGCACCGTTTTGGTTGGAATTTGTGCTGGTTTTGACACGCCAGGGGCAGGAGGAGAGCCAAGATTCCACCACTTAATGATGATAAATAAATATATATTTATATATAATGCTTTTAGGGTGGCTGCTGGAAGGAAAGCCAGTGGGGTTTAGGTCTCACTTCAGCTCCTGCAAATCCTGTTGCCTCTGGAATATTGGAGAGGCTGATGGGTTTTCTCACAGCTCCTCCCAATCCTGACTGTGGCACTGAAGCAGAGTTAGAGGAAGGACTGTAAATCACAAATATGATTTTTTCACTGAGTTAGTTGGAGTTTTTTTTTTTTAAATTCTTCATTTTCCCCAAAGAGTGATCAGGGGACATCAAACTGGATGGTTCCAATGGCTTCATCTTCCAAATGACTGCTTTTATCTTACTTTTTTAAAAATTAATTTCTGACTGATTCTAAAACTCTTGTCACTGCAAGACTGAGGAGTTGTGAGCAGCGCTGTAATATTTGCTTTTATCTGTCATGTTTATTTTCACTCGCTTTGAGTTAATTTGTCACATATTTTATAATTACCATGAAGCATCTGAAACCTTCTCTGCAGGAAATGCTCTGCCAGCCTGGCTGTTTGCAGCTCCTCACTTTCAATTAAGCAGATTTTTAAATAAACCTGAACCCCTCTTTTGATCTTTTTCATCCTCTCAGGACCTTCCTTTCAGTTCCACCACACTCGATTTTGGTTGTTCGTGAGTTTTGAGCAACGTTTTTGCCCAAATATCCTTGGAAATCCTGCACAGTTCACACAGACTGATTTCATTTATATTTTTGTGTCTGTTAAATTATATTATTGAACTGCTAGGAGCTTTTTCCCCCCTTTCCTATATTTATCAGCAAAAATATTTCCCAACTCAATTAATCCTTTACATTACAAGGAGCTATTTAGTTTTCAAATGTGCAAGTTATATATTATGTAATATTGATTTTTTTTTTTAATTTAATGTGTGATTTGTGCTTCCTTAAAAGCCTGGACTGCTTTTTTTTTCTTTTTTTTTTAACTGACTCAGCTCCAAAAGTGCACCCAGAGTTTATTGCTTTGCCTTGCAGTGCAATTGTTTGTGCTCTGGAATGTTTGGGAAATCTCTCCCTGCCAGATAAGGCCACATCAAAGCCTGGATAGTTTATTTTACAAGGATATTTTGGAGTCTCTCTAATCTGCTGCCACGATTGCTTATCTGCTGCTCTGGCACTTGTTGAGTGGAAGGATAATCTTCCTTTGGGATTAGTCTGGGAATTTTAGAGCAAAAAGTGCCCGTGTGAGAGCAGTTTATTGTTGCTGGTGGTGTTTTCTGCTGAAGTTCAGGGCAGTGAATGAGACCAGATCAGATTTTCATCCTGCTTAACTCCCAGCATTAACTCAAAAAGAGTCAGTCAAGGAAAATCCACAGAATTAGACAGAAAAAGTTTTCCTGCCTTTCTTCTGGAAATGAAGGTACAAGCAGAAAAATGACTGAATGTGCTGCAAAATGTTTTCTGGGATTACTGAGGCTGTCTGGGCTGAGATGTCCTTTAAAAAATGGGCAGGGCTGAATCAAAACTCCACTCACAGATTCTGAGTCTGGTAATTAAAAGATGCTTCAAACCACTCTGTTCTTCAGGGCCATGTTGTTATTCTGAAATGTAATTTATAAAATGAATATAAAATTAATAATAACCAGCTGGTGATGTTAAACAAGGGGCTGGAGCTTTGAAAAAGTCAGATTGTCACATTTTTAATCCAGTTTTGAGAGGTGGCAATAACACCTGGATGTATCTAAAACAGACTTAGAGATTCCACTGGATATAAATTTTATTTTTTCCTGTCAGTGGTTTCGAGGGTTTGCTACAATGCAGTGGAGTTAAGGTCCTTAATTTAAGTTGGGTACAGGAAGAAAAGCTCTGGAGAAAAGCCATTAAAGGACTTTATTCATCAAAATCACCACTTTTAAAGATGTCACAAACCCTTTAATAATAGCAATAATAGGTTTGTATTTTGTTCATGAAAATACCCATACAAAGGGGGATGGCTCCAAACTGAAATGGAGGAGGTTTAGCTGGGATATTGGGAAGGAATTGTTCCCTGTTTGGAGACCATGAGGAAAACTCTCAAATCAAAGGACAGACCCACAAGTCCAGGAGAGCAGGCTGGGCTGAAGGGGATGAAATTCTGCCAGTTTGGATCCACTGAGCTTCCAGCCAGGAGTTACAACAAGCNTCCATCACGGAGGGAACGAGGCCTGGGCACTGCTCAGACATCACTCCATGAGCAAGGCATTCATGTCACTGTGGCAGAGCTGTAATTGAGGCTCTGGATGAGTCAGGGCTGCCCCTTCCAGCGGCCAGGAATTCCCAAGAATTGCAGGAGAGGAAGGAATCTCTGCCCTCACCTTCCTGGATGTTGGTTAGTTAGCAACAGGAGAAACACGCGGGTCACAGAGCAGCAGTGGTTTCACCAGGCAGGACCGACCAAAAGCCCTGCCCTTCTTTATTTACCTATTTTTATAGGGTTCTAAGGACAGTCAAAGATTGGTGAAAGGGGTCAACACCCCTGAAGGTTTACAGGACAAAGACATGGTCAATCATCTTTCTCCACCCCAGGGAAAGGAATGAAAAACAATTCCACAAGTGCAAAACAATCCCGGCCGGTTTAGAAAAACAAGGACCGTGTTTACAGAACAAGCATGGGAAACTACAGCTACAGTGTGACAACTTATGGGGCCCTGTAAAACCAGGGCCACACCTGGATGAAGGCAGAGGGGGAGCTGTAAGCACCAAAAACCCTCTGGAATCTGCTCCCGCTGCTGCCAGGCCCTGCCTGCTCTGTGCCCTGCTCATTTCACTTCATCCCTGTGCCCAAAACCTCCCAAATCCACTGCAAAACGGGAAAATCCTGCACGTGGCAAAGCCTCCTTCCAAAAATGTAATAACCAGGCTCCCCCAGGACCCTGCAGAGGGAGGCAGCCAAGCCCCACAGAAAATTCATCAAGAGCTGGGCTTCTTTCTGCCCTCCTGGAAATCCCAAAGCACACAGGTGATTTCTGCAGCAGCAAAACTGTGCCCTAAGTCCTGCAATAATGCCAGGAGTGGGATTGCTGCCGGATTTTCCAGCCCTGACAGTCCAAAGGGACAGGTGATATTGTTACAGCAGCAATTTAAAATTGCTTCTCCCATCCCCGCCTTTTTTTTGGCCGTGGTTTGTTTTGAAAGAGAAGGCTCTGAGGGTATAAATTCACAAGGACTCACCCTGAACGACCAAAATTTAAATTTCAGTACTCTTAAGTAACACATAAGAGTCCCCAAATGACTTTTTTTAATTTAATAATGATATTATGAGGTTTTAACACAACATGGAAATCTCAGCACATTTTGCTGTGGGTTTTGAACACAGGCTCAGTAATCCTTCAGCACTGCATTTCATAATAATTTTATAATAATTTCTAACCTTTTTGCCTCAGTGCTTTCTGCCACCCCAAATGCACTTGTTATTCATATTCATGCAACATTTAAACCGCTTTGTAAACTACTGATTGGAAAAAATGCGAGCACAAGAGTGAGATAGATGTGTCTGCCCACAAATAACGGCAGAGGGAAATTGGAATTAATGTAACATTTAACAATCAGCGGGGAAACAGAGGCGCTGCTGACAGGATTTGTTAATGCAGGGCAGGGCAGTTCCCCAGGCTGGCTTTAGTTTATGAACAAGTGTGTATTTTGTATTTTTGGTGTATTTAGTTTCTGTGTTGGTTAGTTAGCAACAGAAGAAACATGTGGGTCACAGAGTAGCAGTGGTTTCACCAGGCAGGACCGACCAAAAGCCCTGCCCTTCTTTATTTACTTATTTTTATGGGTTTCTAAGGACAGTCGAAGATTGGTGAAAAGGGTTAACACCCCTGAAGGTTTACAGGACAAAGACATGGTCAATTATCTTTCTGCACCCCAGGGAAAGGAATGAAAAACAATTCCACAAGTGCAAAACAATCCTGGTTGGTTAAGGAAAACAAGGACCATGTTTACAGAACAAACATGGAAAACTACAGCTACAGTGTGACAACTTATGGGGCCCTGTAAAACCAGGGCAACATTTGTGTATTATTTATAGCTGTGCCTCTCTCTGCTGCTGATCCGTGTGTGTGTCCCCCAGACAGGACAAGGAGTCCCCAGAGCCAGGTGGGCAAAATCACCTGTAGGATTTGGTTTGGTTCAGTTCCAGATGGTTGGGACGGAGATGAGAGATCTCTGCAGTCAGGTTTTAACACGTGAAGTTTATTGTAAAGGAGTGTGGGAACAGGGGACCTGCCAAGGGCTGCCAGACACAGCCCAGAGCAGGGCAGGGAAGAGAGAAAGCGAGCAAGAGAGGGAGAGAGGGGAGGAGAAGTCAGTGAAGGGGCAAGAGAGAAGAGCCAAGAGCTAAAAGCTAAGAGAGTAAAGAGAGCAGGGCCAAGAGCAGGGCTGAGAGAGTGAAGAGAGTAGAGCTAAGAGAGCAGCTCTAAGAGCTAAGAGTGAAGAGTGTACAGAGAGCAGAGCTAAGAGGGAAGAGAGAGNCTGGGGTTTGGGATCTCAAAGCTTGTCCTCATTTCAGTTTCCCTATTCTCAGCATCTTTTGCCAGGTAATCATATTGATAAGGCTTTCCTATTTCATCTTCCCCAACAGTCAGCCGTGTTGATGAACCAGGTTTGAAATAATTCCCATCATTTGCAATATTTTCCGTGTAAATTGCAGGGAAATAAAGGATAATTGGGTGTTGTACTGTTGGACACAAAAGAAACATGCAGACTTTTTAGTAGTAGGTTAGGAACTACCAGGCAGGACTAGAAAAAGGGCCTGCCTTTCGTTATTTTTTCATATTTATGTTTTTTAAAAGACAATTATGGATTGGTTAATGAGGTTACTACTTTTACAGTTTTACAGGATATTGATATAGTTTATTATCTTTCGCCGCCTTAGGAGAAAGGAATAGAAAACAATTTAGAAGTTTAAAACAATTTAGGTCGGTTACAAAAACAAGGACTGTGTTTATGGAAAATGCATGAGAACTTCTATTACAGAAGTAAAAACACAGAACACTGCAAAAATCAGGGTGACAATTGGGTGCTGAGTGGTTCTGCTGAGCTGCTCGGAGAAGGAGCTGCAGGAGAAAAGGCTGCAAATCCCACCCACCCCTGGCAGACCTCGAATTCATGGCAGCTTTGTGGGAAAATCTGGTAAACTTTGGGTGATGACAAAGAAATGATCTTGTTGAGATTTCCTACAGCCAGAACCGCCGAGTTTGTGCATTGCTTTTGGGCGACCTGGCACAAAATTGGAATTAATTCTGGCAAAGTTCTGTTTCCTGCACCACCTCCTGCAAAGGGAGGGAGACAAAATCCCTCCCTTCCCAACAGCTCCAGGGCGCTGGGACAGCTTTGGCTTTTCCTGCCTGCAGTCCTGGGGAGAGCTCTTTGTTTTCTAATTAATTCCTTTGATTCGGGTGCCCAAATGCTCCTGCAAAATTCAACCCTCAGGGAGGAAAAGGCAAAATCCAACCCCCAAATCTCCTGCTCCTAAGGCAGCACAGAATAACAAACTGCCTTGTAAACTGACACTGCTTGGTGTCTTTTCCACATGCCATCTGCAAGGGCTATAATTAGAATATCTCCTTTTTTTTTCCCCAACTCATTGAACAGCAATAAAAAGATCAAAAAACCAAAATTCCAGGCGCAAATTTTCCATCGACGTGCAGCAATAAATGCTCAGAGCTGCACTGAGGCAGGGTGAGGATTTGCCTGGCAGCTGTTTTGTTAACACAGACATCAAATGAGCTCGACATCAGCTCAGGAATGAGGATTCAGGGCAAAACAAAAGGTGAGAATTCCACTGGAATCAATTGATGCTGGATTCTGTAAATGTGTGCATTGAAGGCTGATTTAGAACCAGCTCCTCGTGTTTAAATTTGTGATGGAAAGCAAAGAAGCTTCCACTTGAATTTTCAATCCAGCAACACTTGAACAGTTGGGTTTCGACTGAAACTCAGCCGGTGCTTTTCTTGCAGGATGATGATGGTAAATCCTATATTTAAATAATTGTATTATGTAATAATTCTGTGTAATAGCAACCAGCATCCTGTTCCAGCACTGGCCACAGCCTGAGTGATGGGAAGAACCCCAAATCTTTTTCTGGTCAAGGTTACAGAGTTCAGATTCCTACAGAATGTCCTTAAAAATGTCACGCACCATTAAATACAGGTTTTGCCTTAAACATTTCCTTGGGTACCATTCATATTTCCCTTTGTGAATGTACAATAGGCAAAACCCTAATTTAGGGTAGGATTTCCACACTTTTGGCTGCTAAACCTCCCAGTTAGATGTTGGCAATTCCAGCCCCGAGAGAACGGGAAGATGCTGGTTCATCCCAGAGATTTGGGTGTTGCCATGACCAGGGGCAGGTCCTGTTGGGAAGGATCCCTTGGAGGATTATCCCAGGTGCTGTGGGGCAGTAAATTCCTCCTCCAACGGCAGCCCAGGGAAATCCCAGCCCTGGGGCACTCAGGAATGCCCAGGAGCCAACCCTGGGGCACTCAGGAATGTCCAGGAGCCAACCCTGGGGCACACAGGAAT
>VZTZ01023486.1:0-11615 GCA_013400955.1 Drymodes brunneopygia
CTGGAATTCATTCTAAAAGGCATAAAAAAAGCATGAAGCAATGCACAGAATGCAGCAATTTATGATCTGAAGAAAGCTTATGGGTGTTATTCACAATCTGCACAGTTTCTTTGTGTTTGGACTGCGTATTAATCAGAGGTTTAGTCAGCATCACAAATATTGAACACTTACTCTTAGCTGTTGCTGTAGTGCCAGTTCCCAAAATAAGTAACTCTAGAGCAGGCTGAAGGATTATAAGTCTCAGGCTATAAGCAGCATTGTGGACTTATATTTTCCAAGCTTTCCAGCTCCCAGTTTTCCTTCCTAAAAGTACCTGAGTATCTTGTGTCTTCTTCCTCATTCTTTTACTGTCATGCAAAGGGATGCCCAGTAAGGAAGGCCTCTCTCAAGCTGCCTTTTTTTCTGGAGGTTTTTCCTTCTTCCTCTTTTATCCCCTCATCACAAGATTTTCCTCTTCCCTTCCTAGTCATCTTTTTCATGTCTTTTATTTTCTCTCTTCTAGTATTTGACTTCTATTTTTCTTCTTCCTTATCAAAGTATGGTTATATTGGTTACATGAAAAATGAAAGATAAAATTGTTTTGTTACTTATTCACGTACTGGCCACAAGAAGAGACTTTTCCCATATCTGGAAGTACAGAGTAAAACTGGTAGCAGCTAAGGCTCCTGAACAGATTTTTGAGATCTCTAAGAATTCTCCCTAAACAGTCAATTTTTCTACAATTACAATACTGTAAAAGGGCACTTTTAAAAAAGTGGAAAGACCATCAGTATGGCTGAAGTTAATATACCTTCCTAAGTAAAGAATGCCATCCACAGCCTTGTCAACTGTGATCTGTTGACTGATTTCTGATTTGTTCATATCACATCACATTCTTTTCTGCACAGTTTGTGTCTGCTCCCAGTTCTACAACTGACAAAATACTCTATGATTTTGTGATGCAGAGGAAGAAGTCCCACCTAACCCTGGTCAAGGGCTGTACAAAACTGCCTAATTTGATTTCAGTTTTTTTTTTTCCATCTGTAGAAAGGATAAGACTTCCGTATGTTCAACTCATCTTTAGAAAAATTAAAAGGCTTCAGTCTGAGGGCTTAGTCTCTTGAAAGAATAGGAATTTATATTCCCAGCAAGGAAGTTAACTGGAATTAAGAGGTCCAATGATTCCCAGTACATCAGGCATTTTGTTGAATTTGAAGAGATTCAAAATTATTTTATGTGTCACTACATACACAGAGCAGGACAGTTTAGAAATATTAAATGTTTGCACTTCAATGGGAGGGAAATATTCAGTACAAAATGTGTCTTCTAGCAGATCAATGTGAAAAGGTTTATCTAAAACTTTTCAAATTGTCTACTTATGATAAGATACGCTTGTTCCAAGTTTATTTTCTTTTAAATAAGGCACATTAATTCCTGTGAAAATAGCTTCTGAAATATTTAAAGCTTAATGCAAACTGTAGGAGAGCTTAGTATATTCTCCCTATAAACAATAACAACTTTCAAAGGAGAGGTGTTCTTTTTAGTTTCTTGGGGTTTTTTTAAACAAGTTAAATGTTTACATGAGCTTTCACCAACACTTATGACTGCTGGGCTGTGCCCAAACTAGTATGTTTTAAACACTTTCTGGATATCTAGAAATGCTGCCCAATAACTGTTTAGACCAGATTACAATGATCAGTATGGAAAAAAATAATGTTTCAAATCAACGCTGTTGACACCCTACTGTTAACCTCAGAGTAGGTAAACAAGTGACAAATCCTTATACATTATCAGAAAACTCTGTGAGTGTTAATTCAGCCAGTGCAATCTAAAGAGTCAGTTTGAGGGAATAAAAGTGTTTCCATTTCTGCATTCACAGCTTTCCACTGTTTCTTCTGCCTGAAGTCCCTCTGGGTTCATGCCTTAGCAGCAAACTGCCCAAGCTTCATGCATAAGTTTCCAAAGACCTCTACAAGTAGTTGCACATACATTTAAACTTGACAGTTTGCCCCAATTCCATCTTCATCTCCATCTGTCTTGCTCTAGATGATTTTCTGCTTTGCATGTTTGTGATAAAATAGACATCACTGAGTTGTTGAGCCCATTTTTGCATTGATTCCTACCACAGAATTCAATGACTTCATCAACTGAGCTGCTGGTTCTTTGCTTCAGCTTCTCAGACACAAGACGCCCAGGCTGTCATTCCTTCATCAAGCCAGATGACCCATGTCAAGAGCAGCCCACCAGCAATAAGACTTATCCCACTTCATGCCTTACAGTACTAATATTGTGAAAAATCCCAGTATGGAGTCAGTATAAAACCAGCAGGGATAAAACCACATAAGTGTCAGGAGGTAAGCAGAGGATGTCAAAATTTGGGGAAAGCAGGCACCACAGAAAGCCTTGAATGCCTGGGGACACCTATTTTCCTACATAGAAAAAGGGGGCCTGTAGTGCAAGGTATTCAAAAGTGGGAAAATACAGGCACAAGTCTTATTAATGCTTTGAGGAAAATTTGAAGCATGGGCAATACTGCAGCTGAAATCATTCTTACTGCTCCTCAATACCTACTAAGTCTGCTACTTTGATCCCAGACAGAATGCAGATGTAAATGAAGAACAATGGAGGAAAAAGGGAAAGCATGGAAATTTTGGCTTGAGAACAGAAAATTTGCTTTTCTGATTGTTTATTTGACGGCCAGTCTGATGTAAAAATATTTATATTTATTTGAGGAAGAATTAATTATTTTAGTCTTCTTAGTATAAAAATGAAAAATAAACCTCACACCGTGTTTATATGTGGTATTTTAAATTTAATGTTAAAGAATTGCACCAAGTCAAAATAAACACATAAATATCTAGCTTCTTAAAAGATCCAAACCACCAGGACTTTCAGAGAAAACCTTCATGTGCAGCTTTTGCTTCCTAGTTTGGTCAGTGATTCAGAGGCAGGGAATTTGGGGACCTTGTTCCTGGCAGATTTGTCACAGACATTTGAAGTGTAACTCACTTCTATTTTGCTGCTACACACAGTTGAGAAGTGTTGCCATCAGTCTTTTTCATTGGAAGCAGTTCCAGTCATTAAAATAAACAAATCTTAAGATTCACAAAACAGCATGAACCTCTAGTCTGGTGTTGAAAACTGTCTCCTCAGAGAAAAAAAAAATCTGCAGTCCAATTCAATCTGTTTCTGATTTAGCCAAGGACTTGAGCCTAGATCCTATAATACCATGAAGCCTATCCTCACTGCCAGCAGAGAGAATTGGTGATTATTTCAAGTCCTCTAACAAAGTAGAGCATCACAAGGAGATTACTGTCCTCGAAATAGGCTTCCTAGCAGTGGGAGCATTATTTCAGACAGATTCAAGGATTTCCTTAACTGGTGAAGGGCATATCATGCTGCATGGACACCTTAGCAACAAGAATATCAAATAAGAGACATGAACACCAATTTTTTTTCTTCCCTTTCCTCTGGCTGAAAGTATGTGCCTTCTTTTTTCTGAATCCACTAACATTTCAGAAAAATGGTGATAGACCATTTTGATGAATAAAAAAATTAATGAAAAAACCTAGTTTCACTGAGAGGTGCTGAGAGGTGCCCATGTCACTTTTATTGCCCCAGTCCCTAATTAAGAACAGCTTTTCTTTGTGGAAGATGTAAGTTTCTTCACAAATTTTCTGACAAAAAAGACTGGGAGTGAGGAGAGAAAGCATTGGAAAAGAGATTTCCAGATATACTCTATCTACATGGCTGCACTAGCCTGGGTCTGCATAGGGACACACTGAAGGAGGTGTGAGCACTGTGGGCAGTGGTGGGGGGGAGGGCTGTTCTGCTGCCATAGCTGTTTGCAGTCAGGGCAACCCTTTCCCTAGGGAATTCCAGACGGACCTGAACAATCAGAAAATGACAGGCCATCAGGACAGACATTAACACCACATAAATGAAAATGCCTAAGTGAAAAAACACTGAAGAAACAAAACTAAATCAAGCTGATAGGCAGATAGCTTGGTCAAATGGATATAGAATCATAGAGTGATTCAGATTGGAACAGATCTTAGGATCATCTAGTTCCAAGAGCTCTGGTTCCCCAGGGAATCTTCCACTGCATGAGGTTGCTCAGAGCCGCATCCAACCCGGTCTTGAACACTTCCAGGCATAGGGCACGCACAATTTCTCTTAAGCCTTCTCTTCTCCAGGCTGAACAGCCACCATCCTCTCTGTCTTCACAGGAAACATAGGAGACACAGGTTGTCCAGCCTTCTGATCAATTTAGTGACACCCCTCTGCACTCATTCCAGTGCTGCAGAAATCAAGGCAAAACCAGTAAGAAGAATATACAGGCTGTTGGCAACAGCACAGGAGGTATTACAAAAAACTGTGTTGGGAAAGGTTCCAAATTCATTGAAGTATAGATCTGCTGGAACCAGCACTGCTAGAGCAAGCTCAGGACTTAAAAACAATATCACTTCTATTAATGGGTGAGATAGTAAGTTAGCTAGGGCAGAACATGATGTGAATTATGGATACTGCTTCACACACTTGACCTGAAGTGGTTATTGCTGTTCCTGAGTATCACTACACACACAGTGTGGTGCCCAATAGAACCTCTCTTCATGTTTAAATGGATAAGCAATTCTGGGTAAAAAAATGCAATTATGGAGGAGACTCTCTGTCAAGAGAAAGGTATTAGCTTGCTGTCTTTAACAATGCCAAGGATTCTCAGCTATGCTTGGCAGAAGAGGGATATTAGTTGTTCAACAATCAACACAGAAATGTAGATGTTACAGTAATCAGATTCCAAGTTATGAAATTAGCTGCAATTTGATATCAGCAAATTGTTTTTCTAGGCTGGAAAAGTGAACAGCAACTACTTGTAACAAACATTGAAAACCATTTGGGTGCAACAAGGGTGACTGAAAATCTCTGCAATGATACAGGATATGTGCTGAAGCTAATAATTGCAAACATGCAAATTAGTTTTCTAGTTGTCTCCCACATTTTTACCTCAGTGTTTGCATTTCTTCCTTCAAGTGTCATACAGGCTGCTGTGGCCACTGGCATCTATGCACAATTTTTATGGTGGTGTTTTTCCCTCTAAATGTTGAAGAAGAATAGTGTTAGAACACTGGACTCTTGAGAAAGAAACAAAATGCCAGAGAAGAGTATGGAGCAGGGACAATCATGCATGTGGCTAAATTTTTAACTATGCTGGCAGCATTTGAAAAGGACTTTTCTTCCTGCAGAGCCAGCTGTGTTATAAAACGCCACAGCCTTTTGATAGATCCAGCATTCCAGCCTCCAATCTTGCTGGCAGACATGTCAGAAACGTCTGGGTATTTTTCAGTTCTTGAGTCTCTCACTTTGCTTTAATGCTTTTCTTTACAGGGCAGCTCTCTGTACCCTGGGCTGAGGTGGTGGCAAATCTGTGTTAACAACCCTAATTTCAAAATTACCTAATATGTAATATGGATTTCTGTGAAAAGCACCAGATGCTTGTGGTTTGGTTAGTGATTGACCATGACTGCAGTATGCTTTTGGTGACCTGTTCTCAGCTTCTCATACTTCTAAATGTCTTTGTTTCTGTTCATGGTACTCCATTCAAAACTGTTTGCAATTTGTTCTGACAAGTAAGGGAAGCCAATGGCTGTTCTATGATGCCAGCTGCACTTTCAGACAGGACAGCTGAGAGGTGTGTTCCTCCCCCCTTTCAGTGGAAAAGAACACAATCTTTTTCTGAACCAGGAAATATCAGTGGAGAGTCTTAGAGCAATCTTGGATTAGGAAGAATTAGCATCAGATTTTCAAGCACAGTGATGCTTTTTGCATTGTATTAGTGGCTCTCAACATTGGGAAAAATACAATGTGTTTTAACATATTGCTTTATAGTCTTCTGGCATGATTAAGGAACCGACTGTGTAGTGGCTGAAAGCCTACATTGTTTAGTTCCACACAGTAATGCAAATTAGGCCTGCTATTGCAAGCTGAAAAGAACTTTCACCAACTTTCCCAGGACATTTAAGAATATTAAAACTGTTGCAAAGGGCCATGTACGTGCAGTAAAGAAGCTCAACCCCCAATCAGTATTGATTTATTTTGTGAAAGTCACTGCAGAAACATAATTATATTTTATTCTACTTCACAGAGCTGGTTCTGGGAGAGAGCATCAAGATGGAGCAAATTAGCCTAAGTGAGAATACTTAAGATTTTCTCTTTATTAAATAGTTCCCAGATGTGGAGTCAATGCATTGCATTAAAGGTGTAGAATACAGAACACTTGGCAGCAGCAGCTCTTCTGCCCAACAGAAGTTTGTCCTAGGATGTGTCATGAATTTTCAAGTCACTCAGATTAACTGGGATTTGACAGAAACAAATCTTGAGTATCAATCTGCATGTGTTCTAGAATTGTTTCATTGGATAGTTCTGACTATTTAAAGGACTAATTTATAAGGATTTCCACATTACACTGTATTGGAAAAATAGTAGTACATCTGGTGAAAATAACTGTTAAAAATTATTTCATCAGATCTTGTGCTCCTCATTCCATCATATAATGCCCCTATCCAGCAAATGGAGTACCTTAATTCTCTAGTATCCTTTTTTGGTTTTGCATATCAACCTTTCTCATATGTAAGCTTGGCACCTCTTTGGGGAAGGTTTAGTCTTTTCTACTTTAATGTGTATATGGTACCTAAAAGGGTAATAATATTTTACTGAATTTTCAAGATGCTTTCCTGTAGGATTAGAACTTTAAATATTATTAATATGCATACACATGTGTGAATATGAGGTTTGGAGTACATGTATTTGCTCTTTGATTAAAGTAGAAATTAATTTCCAAGTACAAGAACGTAACTGTTATAATTTAATTAGTAGTATTACCACTTTTTTTTTCCAAAAATAAATTACTATGCTATTCTTGAGTAAAGAACATAGCTAAACATGCATGCATATTGTAAAGACCTTTTAAATCTCTATTTTTTCATATAGGATGAACACTGAGGTACAGAAAATACTTTTTCTAGAAGGGAAGGAGTTTCTCAGCAATCGCATAAAAATAACAACAAAAATAAAATTTTTAGTGATCAGATATCTGAATGGGTTATTCCTATGCTACGTTTTTATACTAGGTTTTTTCCACAAGTTCTCTGGAGCAGGATAAAGCCTGATTTTCAGATAAAAAGGATTGATTGTTAGAAATTGCAGTTATCAACACTTTTAAAAATCTACTTTTAAGAAAATACTAAATCTTCAAAGCAAAAATTATACCACATGTATAGTCTTTAAATGCTTGCTAGTGAGGCCAGTCTTTAAATGTTAGCAATAGATTCAAGATATCAGTGAGCAACTAACTGCTTCTATCTAGAACTGCAAGAAGACTAATAATGACTGATGGATAGTCAGTTGTGCTGGCTAGTAGAAATAAGAACATCATACTCTCTCAGGGAATATTTGACTCTAATATTCAAGTCATTTATTGAAATGCCAATATTATAAAATAGGAAAAAAAAAGTTTTGATGACATCAACCATATTTCATAAAAAGTTGCCTTCTGATATCTCTCTTGTTAGTGAATTGTTAATCTATTGTGTTCTAATTATCTGGACTTCTCTAAAATCCAGTATTATTGTGTGCATGTATGTGGTTTAGCAGATAGCTGTATACTGCTCTGAGTAGATTGTATTTGCTTAAATGTTACAATTCCTGTGCAAGTGCTTTCTTAGTTCAGTAAATAACTGAGAGGGGGTGTATCTCTTAATTTCTTAATTTTCTCTTCATCACCATTACATTAACTAGCCATTCAAATTTTTATGAAGTACTTAGTTCATGAAATATGTAAGCATTACTATTCTTGGTTGTATGTCTCTGCAAACTAAAATTAACCAAATATTCAATGACAACCCCAAAGTTGCAGAAAGGCATGATGGCAATATTAGAAATGGAATAAAACAGCAGAAAACTGGGGCTTTGAGAGAAAAAGATTGCATCTCATGTTCTCTTGTCCCTGGATTTGAATTGGATCAGTTTATTACAGTTCTGAAATTCACTGAATGAATCCCTACAACTATATAAATTCAGTATACTGCTTTGGATACTAAGCCTCATGTACTTTTTGCCTTAAAAATGTTAGTCTTCAAAGGATGACAGCGATTTATGGGTTATTTGCATGTTAAGTGGTTGTTCACCACGAGTCACTATCTGAAATGTCAGTGGCATTTCTGATAACTAGCAATCATGCAGCTCATTATTTCATTAGCATATGCTTTTGGCCAAGTGCACCCAAATTCATTGTGTTAGTTACTATATAATAAAATAAGGTCACATAATTTGCCTATAGGAATGATGTTAGCAGGTAGGCATTGTCACATTTGACAAGAAAGATGGAGTAGGCAAGAATATTCTTTGGAATATTTGGGATCTTAGACTAATGATTTTCAATATATTCACATGATGAATTTATAGGATAAGCTATTAAGCACATGTTTCAAGCTTATACAAAATCCCCTTTGAAAGAACAACTTTTTCAGTTGTAGAAAAGATACAAGCAAAGAAAAAAAATTAAAGTCAAATAAAGCTGTTACTTCTTGATTTATGAGTTAGAACAAGTTTCATTCCAGCAAAACTTGTATCTTAGCACTCTCACAGCACAAGAGTGACACCTCAATATCTTTATATGACAACAGCTTGAAGTAGTCGGAAACAAATCATGATGTCCAGTGGGATTGGAGGCTGAATTTCATTTCCATCCAGACGAAGGTATCGGAGGCGAGGGATGTTGCCATAATAGCCATAGTCTTCTTCCAGGGCAATGGAAACTGGGCAGATTTGAGTGCCATTGACACCTGAAAATGTTGATCAACATGTTAGGTTATTTTCACAGGAAAAGTTCATGAAGATAAAATTCACTTAGGACACAAATCAAGTAAACTTCCACTGATGTTAGCATGAGAGATTTGTTTTTGTTACCATTTAAACACTTTGTTGATGGAGAAAAAAACATTCTTCGTATAATGTGATCTGGATCAGTGAATCACATATTTACTGTGCTGCAATTATGAAAGAAGGCCACTAGATGCATAATTTAACCTTGGACAAAGAGGATACAAAGTCAGACAACAACATGGTAAGCATTGAGAAATATGTCTTTANATGCAACAGATTTTTTTAAATTAATTTTTTTTGTAACAAAGAAATAGGAAAAAAATTCTCTCCCTTTATATTTAGTAATGATACTATGCACAAATCTTCTGACTATAGTCCCCAAAATCAGATAAATTTTATGAAGCAAAAATAACAATATAACTTACTCTTTTTTTTCCCCCATAACTTACTGTTTTTCCTCTACTCTATTTTGAAAAACTGCCCAGATGTTTGCAACATCTTGGAAGTGGACTTTATCTTTGTCATGGAAACTGGATAAATTTATCCAATTGGCCAAGGCCTGAAACTTTTATTATATTTGTGATATCAAAATTTATCTATCTTGTGAAATTTGATTAATATTGGCAAAGTTTTTGATATTCTTAGAAGAAATAAGCTAAAATTTACTTTTATTTGTGAATTTACAACACAGAAACCTCGAGATTTTTCATTACGAAAGCAGCTATTAAAAGTTTTAAATGAGTCAACATTATCTAAAAGGAAATATCTGGTGTGTTGGCCAGCACTACTGCTCATAGGAGACAAGATGGCTTCAAGTGTATCCTAAATCTCTGTCTTCTCTGACCTAGACACTATCCCACTGCACTCATTTTCACTGGGTTAATTACTCCTGCCTTGAAGTGAGGCTGCAGTTATCTAACCACAGGTCATCTAGGAAAAAGTTATTTCCTGATGATGTGTGGTATGAAATGGTTTGGGTTTTATTGTTCTCTTCCCATAAACAGTAAATCCTACCCAAACTATCAGGGAGTAAAAGCCTCTCTCTCTCTTTCTCTGTTTCAAACCTCTTCATGGATATTTTTCTGAATTTTGTTTAAGTAGGAGGAAGAGGTCTTTCCTTCCACAGGTACATTGTACCTTGCCTAAACTGATCCACGTAGAGGTTAAGTGTCAGGCTAAGTAAATCATTTAAATTCTGTTTATAATCTCTAGAGAGAGATGAATGCCTACAAAAGAGGACTGACAGCTCCTTAAGATGGGATGAATTTCCCTATACAATTGTGTATTCCTTTCCATCAAGTAGGTCTGTACCACCATCACAAAGTAGATAAAAAATTCTAGGGTAGTTTATTCAAAGAAGATGAACTCCATTGTTTGTTAACAGAATTGTTATGTCCTACAACATTTCAAAATGAAACTCTAGAGCTGCTGTAAGGGAAAACTGCCAAAGAGGTTCTCATTAATGGCTAATACTGTATGTCTGCTGAAGAACTGCAGAACATCCTGTTTCTTTTCCAGTAAAACTTATAATTTAGAAACACAGTTTAGATACTTGGCCCAAGGATTTCTCCCTTTCTCTTCATGTGGAATAATATTAGCTCACAGCATCTACCTCAGCCTCCTGGTATTCTTCTAGGGGAACTTACTGTTTGCTCCCTTTCATCTGTCCTTTGATAGCACTGTAATACTACGTTTTACTCTTGATCACTTGCTGCATCATCATTTCATACCTTCTCTTTGCTTACTTTAACATTCTCTTTTCCACTATTTAACAACTCCCCAGAGCCTCACAAGTGTATCTCCTAGGTAAATATGTAGGCATGTGTGTTTTAAAATGCCATGGAACAAATGTGGTGCAAATCTGTTGGAGCCATAATTAGCTTTGGTTATAAGTTCATTTTACTTCCAAAATTAGAATAGTTTTTTTTCCTCTGTGTATTGAGATCCTTATGGAAGGGACTGCAGGTGAGATTCTTGTTCCAGTGAGACAAATGATGAGGCTATCATTGGCATTCCTGGGCTTCAGAAGAAGCCCTTATATCTTCATAAATGGTCTCTGGAGAAATAAGGCTGTGCACTTATATGAAGAATAGTTATTACGAAATAACATATAATAAAACATAGACAAATGGTATTTACATAGAAATGCTGATGTCTGAACTCTTGCAATGACAACAGTGTCACCAACAGATTCAACAATAGAAAATAAAGCAGTGATTTGCAGTTGTGAAGGAATACCTGAGAATTAATATTATAAAAAGGGCTTGTCCTGCACACATAAAAGTAAACCTTCAGAAGGACTCTTTTGTCAAGAAACCAGATCAGGGCTTTACAGCTATCTTTCTTTCAAACCTTTTACACTGATTATCTTAAAATAATGACTGATCTGGGTTTAGGAAGACAAAACCAATCTCCAGAATTAATTTCAGCTCTTATTACTCTGGCCTGATGGAACTACATTCCTTGTCTGCAATCCTAAAGGCCCTTTAAGATATTATCTATTAGAGCAATGTCTCATGAAGACTATGTCATTATCCCTTACCTCTTGAACAATTATGCTATGTGGTAAAAATGTGCCTTACATAATACCCAATTTTCATTTAAGGTATCAGGTTGCAACTATTTTATATTCAGTTACTAATATTTCCTTATTTTTTTGGCTAAAGTCAGTTTTGTGCTTAAATTGACAATGAGTTTTGAAAAGTGGCAAAGGCATTAAAGAATACAAGACTAGTGGAAAACTATCATGATTTAGT
>VZTZ01023504.1:0-13946 GCA_013400955.1 Drymodes brunneopygia
CGTTCACGTCCAGCACCTCCAGCTCTACGTTGCAGTGACCCGACAGCGGAGGAGTCCCCTTGTCTTTCGCCTTTACGTGTAGGTCGTATAAAGTAACTGCCTCAAAGTCCAGCGTACCCGTCAGTCTGATCTCCCCAGTGTTCGCATCAATGCTGAATATATCTAAGGCAGAGGGCGGAACAACGGTATCGATTTCATAAAACACTTCTCCATATATTCCCAAGTCCAGATCTGTGGCCTTCACTCGCACCACGAGCGTCCCCTCAAATGCATCCTCGGGCAAAACTACATTATACACCGACTGGCTGAATTGAGGCGCATTGTCATTTACGTCCAGCACCGTGATCACCAGCTCCATGGTGCCCGTCAGAGACGGCCGGCCCCCGTCACTCGCCGTCAGCACCAACCGGTGAACGGGAACCGTCTCGCGGTCCAGCGGTTCAGTGAGTACCAGAAACAGGGACTTACTGCGAGAATTACTGTTTCCTTCTGCTATTCTGAAATGCTCGCTGGGGCTGAGTGTGTAGGAGAGCTGCGCGTTCGCTCCGATATCCGCATCCGACGCGCCCTCCAGCGGGAAACGAGAGCCGGGAGGGGAGTTCTCCGGTAAACTGAGGTTTTTTTGGGCGGCGGGGAAGATGGGGGCATTGTCGTTGATGTCGGTGACCTCCAGCTCCACATGGAAGACGCGCAGAGGCCGCTCCACCAGCACCTCCAGCCGCAGCGCGCACGGCGCGCTCTTGCCGCACAGCTNAATTCTTTGGCCTTCTCTATTTTCTCAGTTTTCTCTTCCATTTTTTCTATTCTGTTTTACTTCCCTTTCTTCTCGTCTTTATTTTAGTTTTCTTCCTTGCCGTGCTATGCCCTATCGTTTACTCCCCTTTCCCTTCTCTTTCGATCCTTCTATTTTCCTGACCCCCGCTGGTGGATCGTTCGTTGCCTCTGGCGCCGCGGTGCAGATCATCAAACAGATGCGATCAGCGCTAATTACGGGACATCAGCGGCTGATGCGGTGCTCTCAGCAAGGCGGACGGTTTTAGGGACCAACTCCGCTCCACATCTAGAGGTAATTTCGGTTTATGTTGATCATCTCGTTTGCTTCTCTCCGCCCTTTCTTCTTTGCTAATGTACGGGTATATATTCCTTCATGCCTTTCTCCTTTATTCCTGTATTCTTCTGCTATATATTTGGTGCACTCGTGTCATGTAATTTATGGTTTCATCCTATTTTCTTTTCTTTTTAATAATTTTTGTCTCCTTTCTCTCTTCCTCTCTCACCTTCTTTTCTTCCTGTGTACAGTTATACCGTCAGTGACGTCATTAAAATAGTTTATTTCTTTCTCTCTCTTTCCATTTATTGCTTCATTCTTCTTCGCTTATCTTTTTTTTCTGCATTGTTTCTTCTTTCTTTTTCTTCTTCTTCATGGTCTTCTGTTCCCCCGATTCCCCCTCTTCTTCTCTTTTTGTCTCTCCTTTGTCTCTTTAACCAACTAATTTTTCGTGTGATTACATCGCTCTCGACATGGAGTGCGGACATACCTTTTGGCAAGAACTCCCCTTCCTCTTTCCTGACGACTTTAATCTCTCCAGATAATCTCTCTTTTGCTTTTCTGCAATTTATGCAAGACAGACAGACTGTCCCTTCTCCATCGCTTCCCTCCCCTTTTGGAAGAAGGACACGATTTTCAGCCCGTTATCTCAATGAAGAGATAACCGTTATCTCCACCACATTTTGATAAAGTAGCCCAAGCCCCGTATACTTCGATGTCTGTACAAAAAGGCTTCGATTACACCAAAAAACCCAGGGGATTGTTTGAGTCTTTCCTTCGGAGACTCAAACCCATCGCAGCCCAGAACACCAATCCTCCAAGAACGCTGAAAAAAGCACGGGACCACCACAGCTCCTGTACACTATTTATACAGCTCTATGAACAGTTCTTGCAGCCTCCTTTTCCACCTGCCTGATGAATGCCAACCTCTTGCTTCTCCTTTCCGGCAGACAAGCTTTGCCAGGATACAGCAAGAACCTCTCTATGTTGGGGCAGAGATCTCCAGCTGGACGTTCTACAGTTTGTCGCCAATGACACAGCCCATGTGCTACACAGCATCTCCTTGCCGCAGGGAAGACCCTTCCCGGCTCAAATTCAGCCTCCCTGTGAAAAATCCCCAGTCCCTGCTCCGTGCCACTCAGAGGGAAGGATCACTGCCACAGGACGGAGGCACTGCCCCACCACAACAGTATTCCTCATTAATGGGGAGAAAAAAGAAAAATACATACAGTCTCCCTTTCTCCACCCCCGCAAAGCCGTTTTCGTGGCCGTGGGAGGATTTTCTGCCAGTATTTGAAACTTCAGGGCAAAATCCTCCACATGCCCACACAGCTCTCGCCTGCCCTCGTTCATATTCACCACCTGGCCCCGCCGGCAGCGGCCACAGCACTTCCCTCAGGAGGACAAAGAATAACTCCTGCCGTTACATCTGCAGCTTCTGTACACAAACCACGGTTCAAAACATGATTAAATACGATTGTGCTACTGACCTGTTCGTGTTCCTGTTTTACTGATCTCCGCAGTGTTGTCGGTTCACATGGAAACCTGTTGCTGAAGGCAGTCAGGCTTTCTGTGGACATTAATGATGTCTCGATTCCAGATCCATCCCTGATGCCATTTTTGTCTGGCCTGTGCCATCAATGCAAAGATGAACTCTTCCTACTGCGCCACTGTAACTTACCTGCATTTTCGAATAACGGGTTTTCTCCCCGAGGAAGACATTCGGACAATTTATTTTTCATATCTCAAATCCTGGTAGAACTCGGCTCTGAAGACAAAGAATGGTCTTCCTCTCCAGAGCTTCTCTCGAGCTGAGCAGCCCACGGTAAACAGCAAAAGGAGCCTCTGGCAGGCTCTGCTGCTGCCGGGGACTCGGGTTTATTACACCCATTAGCACATCCTTTTCTCATTCCTAACACCCGCACGGGTTTTGTCCTTCTCTTCCACGGATTAGGTTTGCAGATTCACACTCTCCTTACTACAGATCACAGGGAAACAGACACAAGCAAATCCATCCTACCAAGTAGAACAGCATTTGTTAACTTTTTCCGGGTGCAGGCAACAGAAATGATCTTTTTGATAACAGAGGACTGGCAAGAAAATCCTGCACAGCACGATTTTTGCCAGGTTGATCTGGAGACATGTTCACGAATTCTTGAGTTTCTTGGCGATTTCTGGCACTTCGTTTTATTTTTTGTAGCGAAAGGAAATAAAGATTTGTATAGAGATCACTGTCTTGACATGTGGATAGGAAGAGATGCTGGGGATGATCTTCTATCAACAAATCAATCATGTTTGCTACAAGTGAGCCGAGGATCAGAGGTGTTTAAGCAGGACAGATTTTGGCTTTTGGCTTGGGTTTTTCACGTTCGGTTGGGTTTTTAGTTTGGTTACGCTTTGGGTTGGTTTTGGAATTTTTGTTTTTTCGGTTGGTATGGGTTTTGGTTTTGTGGTGTGTTTGTTTTGGTTGATTTGGGCTTTTTCATCCCTACTTACCTGTTTGCTAAATTAATTCACTTACCTGGAATAAGTAGGTCTTTTCTAGAGAAATATTTCATGCTGTGTTCATGGAGGTGAAAATATAATGCCGATGCCAGCAAATTTGTTCTATAAGTATCTTCAGAGCCGTACTGAGTTAAGATTGCTGTGTGTAAAATGTCGTAGGATGTTTTAAATCAGTAAAACAGCTGTCAATGAGAAGACAAGCACTGACGTCGAGGACAGAGGACACTGTGTCCTTTTTATTGTGGTCTGAACACCTGTCTGTAGCCTTTTCACATCCACCAAGAAGCAGCCTCAGTAATGGTCCCACAACGCCGGACATGTGAGCTTAGCTAGAAATCAGAATGTTTCTATATGCAAAGACTCCAAGATCGCCTGCAGGAAGAGCTGTTTCTTGCTGACTCGAATCCTGTCCGTGAGAGATTCTCACACTGATGAAATCCAGCTACCTGAGTAGCAGTGGGGTAGTGGGTGACATTGGCGAATCCTTAGGCATTGTAGTGTTGCATTACTACTGCAAATACACAACTAAGTGCCTTTTATACCACCTGCACCTATAAGGAGAACCCGAAAAGGTCGGAAGAAAAAGCTGAAATGATCCCGCAAAAAGCACACGAGCTGGTGGAAGGCTTGGTTTGGCTATTTCCGCTTTGGTCAGTCTCAGAGCACTCCCAGTGCTTCTGACTAAGCAGAAAGACGTGAGGAGTGGTGATCCACAGCGAGGATCTGTAGAAAAAAACAGTATAAACTACTCAACACCCTGAAAGCCCATCCAGAGCCTGAACGTTACTTTGAGCCTCCTTCCTCAGGCAGGAACGGATGAAAGCCTGGTTAAAGTTCTGAAGAACAATAACCACGTGTTTCGACATCCCAAGTTTAGCGGTTAGAGCACGGCACAGAAAAGCGGGGTCTGGTTTCAAAACCCCCTGAGGCCGAAAGCTGTAAAATCAGCCGCTTCTACCATTCAAGAGTACCCTAAGCAGCGAGAGAAGGGCTGTTCACAGGGTCCCAGCGGTCTTCCAGCGAGGCATTCCTCCCTGGTGGGGGACGAAGAAGGAGATGACGCGGTGGCTCACCGGCTGGAGCACCCAGCGCCGCGGCGTTCAGTCTTCGCTTCTGCTCATCACCCCCCAGCAATCACCGAATAGAAGGAGCAGGCTCAGAGAGCGGGGAATGGACAAGAAACCCGTCCCCTTCCAGATCTCTCTTCGGGACGCTGGCACAGCTGAAGTCCCGAATTTCTTCGGGAAGCTGTCGGCGATGCCGGAGCCGCGGTCGGCCCTGAGCTGTCCCGCTCTCCTGGGGGAACCAGCGCCTTGTCAGCTCCTTCACTGTCCCCGCAGCGGCCCTGCTCCCGGCTCGGCCGGGTTTCTACGCCTCAATCCGCAGGAAGAGAAGAGCGGCACCATTCGGAAAGCGCGTTAATACAATATATAAAACAAAAGAAAATAAAATCCAATAATAATAACAAAACAATAACAGCCACTGCCAAGCCACTCCCCACGCGGTGCGTCCCTCCCAGGAGCAGACGGAGCCTCTCAATCCCGGGGCGCTCCGAGGAGCGGGCGGAGCCCGGTTCTCTCCGCCTCCCATCTCCGCCCCGCCCGCCGGAAGCTCCCGGCAGCCTTGGCTCCGACCGCGGCGCGGCGGCATCACCAGGGAGAGACGGCATCATCGGGAAGAGACGGCATCACCGGGGAGAGACGGAGCCACCGGGGAGAGACGGAGCCACCGGGGAGAGACGGAGCCGTCGCTCCGAGCGGGTCCAAGCTCTCGCTCATCCCCCGCGGGCAGCGGCTCTTCCTTCGCTGTCTCTCTCTCTCTCTCCTATCGCTCGAGGTGTCGTCCTCAAGCGCTCTTTATTTCGGCTGGAATTTCTCCGTGTGGGGTTTATGGCAGCCAGGGTTTTCTCACGTGTTAAGGATTTTAGGGATATGGTGCCTGCCTGGCCGCTCCTGGATTCTCCCTCTAAGAGAAGGCACGTCTGCCCACACAGACTGCGGGCAGACGGAGATGTCCTTCAGCAAGAAACATTTTGGTTGCTTATTCCCTGAAAAGAGCTCATGCTGTAACCACTGCACGCTCCCAGCCTTGCTCAGTTAACGTAAATGACACCCAGACATTCGCAGGGAGTCCCCGTTTATCCCGGGGGACAGCCGGCACCGAGCCCCGGCCGTGGGCTCGAGGTGATCTGCTCTGCCCGCTCCTTCGCTGCTCAGCGCGGGGAGGAGCTGAGCTGAAAATCGTCCCAGAAAACACACGAGGCACCCTTACAGGTGGAGGATAAAACGTGGAGAACAATATGGGCAGCGATTTGCACTGAGCCAGAGGAAAAGCGGGCGAGATCGGCGGTCCCCGCCCAGGGGTGGGGACACAAGGCAGCCCTCGGGAGCGGGGTTTCTCTGGAGCAGGACCCTTTGGAAAGGATCTCGGAAAAGTGCGAGTTCCCAGGGAGCTGGCCGAGCCTGCGAGGCTTGGAGAGGTGATGCCCACGCTGGGCCTGAATCCCTGTTTTTTGCGGATCCTGTCCCGGGGATGGAGGAACCCCCGTGTTGTCCCACTCCGGAAAAACCGTGCGGATTCCGGGCGCTCCGGGAGCTCGGCTGGGCGATCCCATCGCTTTTCATTTGCTAAGTTCATTCCCCAGACACCATTAGAGCTCCCGCTCGGGAGCAGATGGTTCCCCTCCGTCCCCAGCTTCATCCCGGACAGATTGCATACAATTTATTAATAACCCAACAGATGCTCGGGCACTTTCCAGCTCAGATTATATTTTATGATTGCTCAAATCCCGGCGGGGGGGGAGCTGCTCATTTATCTTCCACCGTTCCTCTTTGTGCCTCACCAGCCCCGACCCAACAAGGGGGGAAAGGGTGAAATTTTTGCGGGTGTGCCCCTGTCCTAATTCAGGTTATAAATGTCTGATAACTAAATGTGGCTTATGCCAGCCTTGGTCCGGCCCTCCCAGCCCCGTGCCGGGGAGAATCGCCGCTCTGGCTGCCGGGGCTGCCCCATTTTCCCCCGGTACTGCATGAACGGGGCCCTCCGGTGCTGCTGGTGCCTCCTGGCAGGGAGCGACGTGTCGTGATTCCCAGTAAAACATCAGGGATTTATCCCCTTTATTTCCAAGGTTCTGCTAATTGGGCCGCGAAGAGCCAGGTTCCCCCTCCTGGAGCTGTGGGGGTTGCTGTATCCAGGTGAAATTAAAACATCATCGTGAAAAAACCCTCGACAAGAACTCCCGTAGCCCTGGGCAGTTCGGTCAGTGAGGGGCAGAGCTGAGGGCCGGTAACCTCTTCTCCCTCCCGAACACAGGTTCTTAAGAGGGGAATATTTGTAATTTAAGGAGGGGGATGTACGAGAAGATGTACAGGGTTTATGCCCTGTGAGACCCCTCCCGGAACAAGATAAAATGCTCTGAGCTCCAGAAAAAGCCATCACAGACCTTTCAGCAATGCTATGTTCAATTTTAATGTATAAAATGGGCTTTTCTTTGCTCTGTAGGGAGAAGCACAAAAGCAGCAGGTTGTTTATCCTACTGAATAAACTAAATGCAGGTCTCTGAGGGATCTTATGCAAACCACTTACCTTGAAACACAACCCCATGGGACAGTGAGCTATGGAGAGAGGCAGAGTTAATGTTTTACATCTTCAAAGCAGCATCCAAGTGCCTGGCTCAGCACCAGCTACCATCAGGTATCATGGAAGGTAGGGGCTGTGGTTTTAATTAGGAATGCAGAAACAACTTTTAAGCCATAGGTAAGAGGATATTTAGGGCTGGAGTTTATTGGAGCCTGAGGTAGGGTTAACCCTAAGGGCTCAAGGCTAAAATTAAGTCTTGAGGCTGAAGGTTAATTGCTAAAGAGAGAGTTTTGAGGGAAAATGCATTTATTATTAGGATGCACACCACAGTGTAGCTTTAAAATAAAAATAGGCAATCATTTCTGCTCAGTGGTAAAAGGCACTTCACTTTCTGTGAATGCAGGTGAGAGACACTCTCAGCAATAACAGCAGAAGAATATTAAAGTCTGTTACATTTTTCATAGCCCTTGACATTTGCAATATAATTCCACTTCCTTGCCTTCACCATGCCAAACAGATTTAGTGCAGGGGGGAGTTTTCTTCATTTCAGCCTCTGTAAATAAAGTCAGGGAATGATGTGGTCACAGGAAAAAGAGTTCCTTCCTCTTTGCTCTACAGCAAGAGGGAAGTGTGGCATGAAATGATGCCATGGAAAGGGAAATCAGGGTATAAAAACTGAGGAGGTTGCTAAGATGGCCAGAGAAGAAGATGCAAAGGAGAGTTTTGGGCTGTCACAGACTGAGCTCTTTGCAGTTTGCAGAATCCTTTGTAATACTTTGCACCCTGAACCCACAACAATTTCATTTTTTGTCCATAGGGTTCCCTAATGCCTCAGGTTCCCTGAAATGTCCACCAGAAAGGAACTGCAGGGGAATTCCAACGTTGGTAATGGTTTCCTGGTCAGATAGTAGCTTTTAAATCCAGTTTTTAATGTTTGGTCTATCCTTCTTCCTTGTTTCTATAATAGCAACACAAGCATTATCCAATGACAGAAATTCTTGGAGTTGGTTGAATTAGACAAATCTCTACCCATAGTTATTTTCTTTCACTTTGCTGTGCACCAGCTGTGCAGATCCTGAAAGCCATCTGCTTTTTCTTTCACAGGCCTTCCAAATATTTCCATCCTCTATGAGTTTTCCTAAGTCCCAGAATAAAGCAGAGAATGAGCAAAACCTGCAACAGCAACAAATGATTTTCTGGATTGCTTAATGTTCTTCAGTCACTCACCACTTTCTGTCACTGGCAAATTGTCACCACAGAAAATAAATCTTCTTAAGTCACACACACATTTTAAGGGAGTGATGTAATGATGTGATCTGATGGTGATTTGCTTATTTCTAGTCCTGACCTCCTCATTAATAAACTCGACGAAAGGGAAATAAAAGCATAACCAAAATAACAGTGTTGCAAAGTAGAACCTTGTAACAACGCGAACAAAAATTCATTTCCTAAATTTTTTTCCTTTGTTCCCGTCACAATTGCTGTGTGAACGAAAGGTTCAGCTGCACTATTCATCACTTGGAGGGGAGAAACATCCACAAAGACCAAATGGAATCATCCCCTGAAAGATCAGCTGGATAGACCTGCAGGAGAGAACTCAGTTGGGAACTTGAGCTGTCACCAGAGAAAGGGCACATGGAAAAGTTTGGGGAAGAGAGAAAGAGGTGGGGGATCAGGGCTCATGCAGCAGTTTTTCCAAGTAGGAACAAAATGTTCATTTTCTGCAGCCTGCTTCTACCTGTACAGATTTCTAAACAGGCACTGGAAGTGATGCAGGGCCAGGCTCTGTGGGTTGTCCTTGTACACTTTGACAGGAAGACACAGAAGTTTTCTCTAAGCTACAAACTTCTCCTCTCCTCTCCTCTCCTCTCCTCTCCTCTCCTCTCCTCTCCTAACCTCTCCGAACCTCTCCGAACCTCTCCGAACCTCCTTATATTCTCAAAACGTCCAGTGTTTAAACTCGGATGAATGATCCTGGCATTGTCACAGCGACACTTCCTTCTGCTCGAGCAGTGCCAAAATTACAAGGTTGCCCTATATTTAAGGAGGGAGGCCAAAAATTTGGGTCAGTCAGCAGAGCCTGATGGGCGTGCAACTGAAAGGAGGCGTGACTGGTGCAGGGCACAGCCAGGCTCTGGGAGATTCCTGGGAAGCCTGGCTCCAAACCAGAGGGAAAAAAAAGGTTTCCTTGATAGCTCTTCGGAATATTGCCCTGGGCTATGTGTTGTATGCAAACGGGATGGAAATATGGAAGTGTCCAAATTGCCTCGTTTCTTGCTGTGGTCACAGCAATGTGTTTGGCTCTTTTGGGTTAATGAAAGCAAAAAGCTGTCGTCACAGAATCCCAGAACAGTTTGGAAGAGACCTCTGGACAATACTTTGTGTGTCATGTTGTGCCCCCTTCCTCTGCTCAGGGCTGAATCCAGCCAGTGATTTTAATGTTTGTTCCCATGGGATCAGCTTTCAGCCTTTGAAAGCTGGAAAGAAGTGGATTTGTTTGAAGGGTTTTGCTCAGTTTGTTTTGATGGAGATGTGTCCATATCATCCTTATTTCAGAGGCCTTTCTGTGTACATGAGCTTAAAAATGTTCCCTGTCTTTGTCAAGCCTGCTGCTCTCTGCTCATCTCAAAGGCAGCAAGCAGCTGTGTGTGTGCCAAAAGATTTTACTGGAAAAAAACCCATAAAGCAGCAGCAATCCAGTTAAGCCAATGAATGACAGCACCACAGCCCCAGCCTGGAAAGCACTGAGGGCTGCATCCAGACTGATGCTTAATTTGCCACCAAAATAAATAAATAAATCAAGCCTTAAGCACCCTGAGGTTCATCAGGGAAGCAAAAGCCAGTGCAGAGGAGCTGTGTGACAACTTGTAACTGGGAGGAAAGGAAAAAAAACCTGGAGCCTGACTCACAGTCTCAGCCCTTGCAACAAATCCAGGCATTACAGTCCTCTGTATTTTGCAAACTGCAGAGTATCAGGGACTGCAAATTTCCACCAGCCACTCTAGTCAGACTTGCAGCATGGAAAACTATCCCTGGCCTTTCAATTTTTTTTTTTTCTTCCACAGTTTGGTCTCTTTTGGACAAAAGCACACTCAGGTCTGCCCCTGAAGAGGAAGATCTGCTGTCTCTTCTCTCTGTCCAGGGCTTTCATTCCAAAGGGCTCACTGGAAAACTGCAGCCTGAGGGATTCTGCAGCTGCTTTATTTGTTCTGAAGAATATCAGACAATGCTGTTTTCTCAATTTTTTGCTAATACAAACTTCTTGTCAGGCTTAGTCCACTGCCTTGTTTACCACTTCATGGCTTTTCCACTGAATCCCAGAAAGAGCCCAGGCACACAATCCTAATGAAAAGCTCAGCATGTAAAGAGAGAATTTATATTTCAGTTCTTGCCTTTGCTATTGGTTTTACAAGTGATTGCTCATCAGAAACCAATTACCCCAGAAAGACTTGGGTTTGGGTCCCTACTGATGTTAGCAGGATGAATAGCCTCATTTACAATCTCTCAACTGGAAAACAAAAAGTAATGATAATAAAAAAAAAAGTATTTTCTAATTCTCTCAGCCTCCATTGTAATTCACAAGAAAATTAAACTAATAACTCTCTCTGTGAGCGTGTTATGCAGATGCTAGGAGTCAGGGATAAATGTATGAAACTATCCCAGGGAAAGTCCCCCGGGAAGGAACCTCTGAGCAGACAACTATTATGCCTTGCAACACTCAGAGCTTCTCCAGCAATGCAATCTGTGCAGAGAGGAGGCTGTTTCAATTTCCTTTCTTCTCCCTCCCCCACTTTTTCGATTGAATTCCACTTGCAGGCAGCAAAAACTTCCATGGTTTTTTGAGACGGAGTGGGAAATAAGCCCAGCAAAAACTTCTATGGTTTTTGCTGGGCTTATTTCCCACTCCGTCTCCGTTTCCCATTTGCACATAGAGGCCCCTTTATGAAAAAAATTCTCCATGCCAACAGAACCAAGCTCTTCAGAAGTGGCTCCCAGAGTGGCCTTCCTTCCTAATACCTTCAGGAAGGCTTGGGGAGGTGACACGAGGGTCCCCAAGCTCTGTGCTGTGATTCATCCCTGCAGCTCACATCCAAGTTTTTAAATCACTTTTTTTTTATCATTTTAAAGAAGAAATAGCATTTAAAAAAAAAGTCTGTAATTTGTCCCTGCCCATCTCCAGGAGAGGAGGAGCAGGAACAAACTTTGAGCTCCTCCCTTGCAAGGCTTGGGGGGTGTTGCTGGTCTGGGGTGATTCCTGTGTAGTTTCACCCTGGTTTTTCCAGCCTGGACACCACAACTCTGGGCACAGCAGGGCTCAGGAGGAACAAGAACAGCAGATGGGATGGGCCTGTCCCAGCTGGGTGCTGGTGGTGCTGGGCATCATGAGGGGAATCCATTTCACCAGCGGTTTGGCAGTTTGCAGCCAAATCTTCATGGATCTTTATGGAAAAGCAGGGCAAAATAGGGACACCTGGAAGTGATTGGGTCAGGGTTCTGCTCAAGGCAGGGTCAGGTATCATTGGACTGCACTGGGGAGCTACAGCAGGTATAAAATTTGGACCCAAAGAGAGGCAGAAAAAAGGCCTGAGGGTGGAGCCTGCAGTGACAGGAGGAGCCTGCTGGAGCCTTCAAAGGAGCACAACCACCAGGGTGTGACATCTGAGGGGCACTGAGGGAGTTAAATGGTTCATGTGTGGCACAACGAGCCAGGAAGACTCTTGTGGGGCATAGGAAAAGGATTCAGCCCCAGACAATCACCCTTTTGGTGATCTCCTTACATTCTGGGGCAGCTGTCAGACTGCAAAAGCAGGGAGAGATTAAGAGGAAGAGGTGGTTTAGGTGAGCAAATGGATTATAACATTGCATTCCCTGGAAACAGGAATAGAAGTTTAGTTTTAGGAACTAATTTCAGGATTACATTCCTGAAGTTTAGTCTGTTAGGGGATACTCAAAGCAAATGGCAAATCTTTTCCTCTGATTGCTGGTAAAATGCCAGTGTCAGAGAGGTGCTGGGTGTGTCTCCTCTAAATGATATTAAAGGGAGATCAAGCAGAAAAGTGGGGACAAGATGGAATCTTACAGGTGGGATTCAGCCCCAGATTAAACTCCTTACATTTAGATCCCCATGTGGACATGTTCCATCTGTCCTCTGGGGAGCTTTGGAGATTTAGTCAATACAGACTGAACAACTGCAGAGCAAGAGCAGTGAGAATTAATCCTGCAGTCCCCAGCCTTCACCCTTGGCAGAATGAAAAAAAATTCCTGTTAGCTAAAATACCAAGAAATATGGACATGGACTTAAAAGTAGACTCATCAAACCACTGAGGCTCCCCTGTGATGCTCCAGCCTAAGCTAACCTCTGAATTTCAGACAGACTTGGGCTGAAAAAGTCCCTGTGTAGGGATCTGCGTTATTGTCTGCACCGTGCTGAACTCCAGTGCTTGTTAGAGGAAGATTTGGATACAGAAATTGGGTGACTCACTGCAATAAAACAGAATAAATTCAGACAGCTCATCTTTTCTCTGGGTTCACATAACAGTTTAACCCCAATTTTTCTATTTCCTGTGCAGCCTGCTATCACAGAGCCTCTGCATCCTGGCTTATCAGAAATCCTACAAATGCTCATAATAATTTTCTTGATTGATGGTTGCTTTTCCTGCTTCTATTTCCTTTGGATGATTTATTTCCTATGCAGGCAAAATGTATTATAAGACACTTCTGGAGCTATTTAATGATATTTTCTCTTGTAGACATCATTGAAATGGACAGATTGGATGTGAAGACCTCAGTGAACCTTCTGGGAATCTTCGCTCCCTCTTAATTTCTTCTGATGCATTTTTTTCACCTGTTGTTGCAGATATTCCTAGCAATGAATTAAAATAAATATCTCCTCAGAAATGCCTGCAGATCCTCTGAATGTATTTCTGATAGTTGACTGCACAAATGTTTTATTTTTCAATCCGTTTAACATGAACTTGTTTGCCTAGCCGGAGAAGCACTCTGAATTCCGAATGCTGAAATAAAAATCAGTGCTATTGTTTAAAACATGCAAAAATGTATCATTTATTCAAATGTAAGATTTGTATGTCATTGAATTTCATGGGAGGTGAATCATTAGTCAAAGTGCAGACTGCACTAGGGGTCATATTTAATTTATTTTCAAAGCCTTCATTCGTGCTTTTTGGTCCAGTGTGTCATGAGTTATTCAATACACAAAGGTGTCTACTTATGTCTCAAAGTAATTAAGCTGATTAAGTCATATTATCACTAACAAGAAGCATTAATTCCACTTGAGTGAATCCTGCAAAACAGAGCCAGTGTGACATTTCCACCACTTAAACTGAAAACACATTACAGGCTAACTGGGAAGCAAAAGCTTCCCCCAGCCCTGGCCCGTTCCTCTGTCTGATCTCTGTGGAGGAGCTGGCACTGATGTTTTCAGAGCAGTGAAAAAGGAAAAGGTGCAAAGGAGCAGAGAAAATCAGCACGTGACAATCATGCAGACGCTTTTTTCAGTGTGGCAGAGGCTAAGTCATTATGACAGGAGCTAAAGGATATTTATTTCTACAAAACATCTACCAAAGAGATCAAAATGGAAACGGGAGGAAGGGATGCAGCCAGGAACAGGCTGTTCTGTGGGGTGGGTTCAGGGAGACATTTGAGACACTGAGGCAATTTGAAAAGAAATCAGAATAGATCTTGACCCAGTCTTGAATAAATTAAGGTGTGTTCCAGCATCATCTTCTAGAGAGAAAAGAAGGGAAGGTTTCGGGAAGGTTTCGGGAAGGTTTCGGGAAGGTTTCGGGAAGGTTTC
>VZTZ01023504.1:14357-60527 GCA_013400955.1 Drymodes brunneopygia
GGGAAGGGAAGGGAAGGGAAGGGAAGGGAAGGGAAGGGAAGGGAAGGGAAGGGAAAAGAAAAAGAGATGAATGGAAAAACGAATTCCTAGCATCTTTGGAGGATCTAATTAACCACTGATTGCCATGGACTGGGCTGGATCCAAGGTCCATGCACAGGTTCCCACTGGTCCTCATGGATTTTAGCCCTGTCCTGCCAATCCACGCCCTCTGGGAGCTGAGACCCACCTGTACCCACGGCTCTGCCCAGCCTGACCCAGCTGCATGCAGAGTGCTGTGTCCGTGCTGAGGCTTTCTGGGGAATTTGCTGGCTGCTTTTTGATTCCGTGCGTGGCAGATGGGAGCAGAACTGAGCATCAGCCCCTCTGGGTCTTTCCCTCTGGCCTCTTTTCTCTCTACCTCTGGATTCGTTTTGTCTCTCTGGGATACATTTTCAAGTCCTTACAGAGATACAAGTGATGTTTCCAGTCTATTCAGCAGCAGCAAGAACACAAACCCCCTGTTTGTGCTGGTGCCCAGAAGCGCTGTGTGCCTGCCTCGCATGGCCTGAAGCATTTTGCAGCCAACTGCACCACATGGCAGCTTTCCCACTGTCCTAGAAGCAAATCTCCAGCTGGCTGGCAGGTCCCTGAAAGCCAAATTCGCCTCTGGATCTCTGAGAGAGCTGGAACATGCAAGAGGGGCATCCAGAGAGTGCTCTGCTGAGCAGATCTCCAAAGGAGCTCTCATGCCCAGTGCATTACCAGGCTACAGAAACCAGCTAATGCTCATCGGCTGTGCAGGAGTGTTAGCACAGGGAGAGTTGTAAAAATAACTAGTTGTAGGGCAAAGACCTTGCATTTTTAATGAGACCCTGCCCCTGTGGGAGATCTTCAAAGGAGATCTCATCTATTAGATGGACGATTCTGACCAGACATGCCCTTTGAAGAGGGATAGTAGTGTGGTTGAATTAGATTTATGCAAGTCCTCTCTCCCCTAAAGCAAGTCCCTTTTTATTGTCCTTTTTATCAATATGGTGATTGAAATGAAAGATTGAAACCGAACTCTTGTCAGTGCAGGTTTTCCTTCAGCTAAGCCAAAGCAGATGCTGGGGGAATGTGGGGTGTTGGGGCCTGGGCTGGGTGCTGGGTTGTGATTTTGGAAGATGCCTGACCTGAACATGCAAACGTGGGGGTCAGCAAGAAGCACAGGCATGTGTGTGTATCTGTCTCATCCCATGTGCTGATGGTCAGGAGTTATGGAGAGCAGACAGAGGCAGTTCACTGGGCATCAGTGAGCCTTGGATGTAGGGATTTAAAAATGCCAAGAAAATACACCAGAGAGTGACAGGGGAGGTGGCAAAATCCGTCCCCTTGGTTGCTCAACCCCATGACTTTCCAAAGACAGAGATGCAAAATGTCACTTCCCAATGCCTGTGGTTTTTGGGGGTCAGTTTTGAGATAAATTTGCCTTTGAGAAGCCACACCTGGGAATCTGATGGAAAACACCCCTTCCATGTGTTCATTTAGCTCTTGGATGCCATGAAGCACAGGATGTGCTGGGTGCTTTTGCTGTGTGAGCTGGAAGACAGAGAACAGCTCTGCCCTCCTGCAGAGGGGCTGCAGCTGAGCCCCCCTGGGCTCTGCAGAGGGGCTGCAGTCCCCTCCCACTGCCTGACCCACACCACCTTAAAATGCAGGGGAGGTACTGAGTTAATCTGGGAGGGGGAGATGCTTTCTGCCCTGCGGGGACTCAGGTCCATTTGATGCTTTTATTACTTCTTGAGGCTGTTATTAATCTTATTGTATCACTTTACATAATTCCCTTGTTCTTTTGAAGCACTGGAACAGGCTAATGCTGTACAGAGGTCTCTGGCAGTAGCTGTTTGGGGCTCTTTTTTACCCTTAACACTCTCTGGAGACCCTTGAAGAATGCACTTGGCAGCATAAAATCCTTCATCCTACCGTCTAATTGGGACAGGGACTATTTCATCCACCTGCAGTCAGGCAGATGTGAGCTGGGACTGAAGTCACCAGAAGCAGCCGGGTCCCTTTCATGTCCAAAGCACCGTCCTCCCGGGCCCCTGCCTCCCACGAGGCCCCTTTGAGGGCTCCCTGCCCCCTGCTTCCACTCAAGAGCACTTTGCCCACTTGTAGACAAGGACTTTTCTGGGTTAATCCCAAAAGCCGCATTGCAGCCTCCCCAAGCCCGTTACCAGGCAAGTTCAGGGTGTGAGAAGGACAACCACGGCCTGGCCACCTCAGGACTTCATCTGAAGGTGAAATACTTCCCACATCAGGCCAAGAGACATCCCATCAACAGATACAGGCTTGTCTATCCCCAGAGAGCTGGTCTCTACACCTGGCACACATCCAGATTATCTCTGTGACTCCTGAGGCAAACTGCTGTGTGCTTATCCAGGGGAAAGGGTAAATCAACCAGGGAAAGCACCAAAACAACCACGAGTTGTTACACTATCAGTGCCACATCCAGCCCCTCTCCCCAGCACCATGGTGCAAATTCTCCCCCCATGGAGCTGGAGCAAGGAGCTGTGTGACATCTCCAGCTCCTTCTGGCCATGACCCCAAAGTACTCCTGAGTCCAGTGGAGGAGGGAAGGGGACCCTGAGCCCCCAAAATCCAGGTGAAGTGAATGAGCTCTCAGCATAAAAGGAGCTCTCTGCTCCAGAACTCAGAAAGACAGACGTATTTCCTGGAGCTGGGATCACTGCTCCAAAAGCTGTGCAGCAATCCCTGCTGTCATATGCAACTCAGGGACAGCCAGGAGCCAGGGTGAGCTATTAAAATACAATTTATTGGTACAAATCAGACATAGTGAAACAAATTCCGTTTAGAAAGAGCTGTCATGCTCTGCACAGATGGATTCAGAATGAACTGTCCCGTGACCAGAGCAATTGGCAATGGTGACAGACAGACTGGTGGACAGGTGCAGGGTGCACGAGGCAGGAGAGAGACTGTTCTGGGGCTGGAGTCCTGCCCTTGAGGGCTCCTGACTGCCAGCTAAACGTTCTCAAAGAGAAACACAGCGCACTTGGAGATGTTTGTCCTGTGCAGGTGGGGCCCCCAGTCCAAGGGTTCCTCCAGGAGTTCAAGGCTTGGGGAAAACAGAGATCCAAGAGAGGGCAGGGGCAGGAGGGAAGAGACTGTCACCTGTGCTGAGGTCACTCCAACCGTTGGAAAGTGTTGCCTTGGGCTAGAGTGCTACCCAGCAGGGCCTCACCTTGTGCATCTCTCAGGTGCTTAAGCCAGCAGCTCTTCTGGCCATGCAGTCCATGTGTGCATGTTCCTGGAACAAAGGCTGTCTCTGCCCTGGACCCGGGCTCTGTCCAGCCCTGCAAGTGTTGGGTCAGGGTTTGGAGAGAAGCACTCATGAAGGCTGGGTTTTGCACTCCCTTCCCAGAGAAAACAGACACCAATTGCTGCTCTAGACATGCAACACATCCCACTGGATCTCTGGGACAGCAATGGTCACTGTCCCAGTCTGTAAGGTCAGGCTTGGCTGATCCAGACTTGGTCTGCACACACTTTCCACGTCTACTGGGACAGAGATAGAGGCATGCAGCTCAGTACATTCACACAGCCAGACAAGACAAAGAAGTGACAATGTTTACAGAGATGGATGGTCCCTAAGGGGACACGGGAATGAGTAAACTGAAGGCAGATTTGCTTAAATCTGGTCATATGGACCTCAAAGAGCACCTGCTGCCAACACAGCTCTGCAAGATGAGATAGGAGAAATTCCACCAGCCACCACCCCCCAGTCCCTGTAATTTTCAGTCACTTGCTCCTTAAATCCTTCCCCCATGCTCTGTTGAGCCACTCTCCCAGCAGCCCCATAAAGCCTTGAGTGGTCCATACGTGGAGGTGTGTGCTGTGGGTGGACCTGGCAGCTGAAATAATGCAGGAGATTCTGAGGATGGAGCCATCCAGGCTATTTCAGGTCGTTGTTGATAACCACACTGTCGTGCATGTCACAGTAAGTCGTCATCTTCTTCCTCTTGCCAAAGGTGGAGAAGCTGTTTTTGCTCTCCCGGCCTGGGAAGAGGGGCCCATCCTTGCTGGAAAGCAGAGTGGGGGTGCCGGGGATGTAAACGTTGTGCTGATAATCCAGGGCTGGGTACAAGGGGCTGTACTGGGGTGTCCAGATACTGTTGGGGCCTGCCGAAGCCTTCTGGAACTCTGGAGGAAAGATGAGTGTAAGATTGGCTCAGGTCACATCCATACCCCAGGATGCAAGTCCAGTGTCACCAGCCTCTGTTCTGGTGCCTGGACACCCCTTCCACCCACAAAACTTCACCACTGCCAGGAAAAGGGATGTGATGCCCCCTCTGCACCTGCAACAAGTGACCAGAGTGTCTGGTCAGCCCCAGTATTCCAATACTAACCAGAGACAGGGGTCACCAGCGTGCACAGCCTCTCATGCTCCTTCTGGAGGGCTCTCTGGATTTCCCCCACATCTTCCAGGCTCTGGGAGCTAAAGAGAAGAGACTGGTTCAAAGCTCTGTCAGAGACAACCTCCCCATTCCCACATCCCCCTTCCACCTGCTTCCTCTGTTTCCCCAGTGCTGGATTTGGTACCTTTTCAGGCCAGGTCGCTGTGTGCTTGGAGGCATCCAGTCTGTGTTGGGCTGCTTGGCCTGGAAAACACAGGGGAGAGAAGAGTGGTTATTGGGACCCCCTGTCAATCAGCTCAGGGACCCTTTGTCAAAAAACCCAGCCCTGCCAGCACAAGATTTCAGCAGGCAGGGATGCAGAACCACTTTCCCTGTGCCCTTTGTGAAGAAGAAAGCAGTACATTCTCATTTTGGGGAAACTGAGACAGCACTGAATCAGCCTGTTCCCTTCTGGACCTTCCTCACCCTCTTGAGATCTTGGGGTGGTTTGGGGCTTGTCCTCTGCCTCTGGGAGTTTTAAGTATGTTATTCTGGGGAGACACAGGTGGTTTTCCTATTCCTGTTAATTTTCAAATTTTTTTTTTTTGCATGTGTGATTTTTACTCAGCCCAGGTCTGAGGTACCAAATGGTGAGAGATGCAGAAATTGGCTGCTTGCTCCATGTCCCAGGAGAATTGCAGAAACTAAAGGAAAATCTAATTAAGTATTAGGAAAGAGAGTCCAGGGGTGCAAGGAGACACGTGGAGAGACTCTCTTGGCAGAGAGTCTTGGGCTCTCCTCGGAAGGGCTGGTTTATTAAAAGTCAAATGTAAGTGGATTAGACGCCTCATCACTCTCCATCCTTGTAATCGTGTTTTGGAGAGCCTTTCACCGGGAAAATTAGACATTCTTCATTTCAATACCTAACAAATGTTGACATCAAAATCCTGCCCTGAAGACCCCACTCCCTGCCTGCTGGCACAGCCAGGCCTGGGACACTGCAGACCCCTGGCAGCACAGGGGTAGCAGAGCAGCAGCGATGCTCAGACTGTCCCAGTGTGAATTGCTCACCCACACACAGGAGAAGCCACCCCCACTATCCCACTGCCCCTCGGGCACCGGAGCATCTCTCTTGCCTCTAATGGGTACAAAAGACGGTGAGAAGGGATTTCCTCTCGCCTCAGCCGAGCCTGACGCTCCCCCGGTAATTAGACCCGTCGGGAAGCTCGGTGGAGATCCCGCTGCCTGACGGCTCCTAATTCCCGCACTGATCAAAGGCTCCGGTTATTCTCTGGGAGAAGCCGTGCCTGCTTTCCCTCGTGGCAGAGGCTGAGGGAGGGGGCTGGGGGGACCTGCGGAGCGCTGGTAAGCACAGCTGGGCATTGTGTTACCTCTTTGGAGACCTGGAGATGCTGGTCTGGCCGGGACCGCTTCCCGGGATCCTTCTCGTTGTTCCGGGGGGGGCTGCAGGGTTTGAGGAACATGAAATCACTCTGAGCAGACTCAGGACCAAGGCAGACCTTGTAGCAGTAGCCTGGGGGGCCGCCCGCAGGCACATCAAGGCAGGTGGCAGCCGTGGTCCCTGCAGGGGGCTGTGCCGTCAGGTTGGAAGTCTTCAGGCCATCAGAGGAGGGTCTGGAGCCGGGACAGCAGTGGCAGCGAGGTGGCGAGCAGCTGTCCCCTTGGCGGGAGCGCCGCTCTCCGCGGCAGCGAATGGCTGTGAGAATGAGGATGGCGAGAAGGAAGGTGAAGGAGACGGAGCCCAGGGAGACGAGGAGATAGAGGGTGAGAGGGGAAGATGAGGAGACCTCTGGAGGGAGGCTGAACTCGCTGAAGTCGGAGAGAGTCTGAGGCATGGTCTCCACCACAGAAAGCAGGAGGGACACGGTGGCAGAGAGGGCTGGCTGTCCCCCATCCCGCACCTGCACCACCAGCTGCTGCCGGCTGGCGTCCTGCTCCAGAAAGGAGCGGAGGGTGCGCAGCTCACCCGTGTCGGGCGCCACGCTAAAGAGGGTGAAGTCGGTAGCCTGGAGGAGCTGGTAGGAGAGGCGAGAGTTCAGCCCCGCATCCGCATCCACCGCCGACACCGTGCCCACGAGGTAGCCAGGCCTGGCTGATCGCGGCACCAGCTCGGTGGCGACGGAGCCGTTCCGCGGCAGGGGGGAAACGATGACCGGAGCATTGTCATTCTGGTCCAGCACAAAGATGTGGACGGTGACGTTGGCACTGAGAGGGGGAAAACCCGCGTCCTGTGCTTGCACCTGGATCTGGAAGCTGCGGATCTGCTCGTAGTCGAGGGAGCGCAGGGCGTACATGTGCCCGCTGTCAGAGTTGATGGACACGTAGGTGCCCACGGGCATGCCATGGATGTGCCCATCTGCGATGGAGTAGGACAGGTAGGCATTTTGCTGGCAGTCAGGGTCCAGGGCACTGACAGAGCAGATGGAGGCACCTGGTGCGTTGTTCTCCATCACATAGACGCTGTAGGAGGGCTGGAGGAAGCGCGGGGCATTGTCGTTCACATCGGACACGGGCACGGTGAGGGTGCTGCGGGTCAGCAGCGCAGGCGAGCCCATGTCCCGTGCCGTGATGCTCACGTTGTACTCGGGCACAACCTCCCGGTCCAGCGCCTGCGTGGTCACCAGCGTGTAGTAGTTCCGGAAGGAGGAGCGGAGCTCGAATGGCACATTGGGGCCAACCTCACAGCTCACACGCCCGTTGTCCCCAGAGTCCCGGTCCAGAACACTGATGACAGCGATGACGGTGCCCGGGGGGGCATCCTCCAGCACAGGTGTGGACACAGAGGTGAGGGTCACCTCTGGCGCGTTGTCGTTGACATCGAGGAGGTGCACCAGCACCCTGCAGTGCACAGCCACAGCTGAGGGTCCGCGGTCCTTGGCCTGCACATAGAGCTCGTGGAGGCTGGCCCGCTCGTAGTCCAGGCGGCCCTTCAGCAGCACCTGCCCGCTGCGGGGCTCTACGTGGAAGAGCTCCCGGACCCGTGGTGGAGCATGCCCACTGAAGGAGTACTCAATCTCCCCGTTGGGGCCCTCATCCAGGTCAGTGGCGTTGAGCTGGATGACCAGAGTGCCGGCAGGAGCATCCTCAGGCAGGCTCACACCGTAGGAGGGCTGGTCAAAGGCAGGCACGTTGTCGTTGGCGTCCAGCACCGTGACGAGGATGTGAGCCGTGCCCGAGCGTTCGGGGACGCCGCCATCGAGGGCGGTGAGCAGCACCCGGTGCACTCGTTGTTGCTCACGGTCCAGGGCGCGCTCCAGCACCAGCTCTGCAAACTTGCTGGCATCACTGCGGGTCTGCACCTCAAGGGAAAAGAAAGCATTGGGGCTGAGGCGGTAGGTGTGCACGGAGTTGGTGCCCACGTCAGGATCCTGGGCGCTCTCCAGAGGGAAGCGGGCACCGAGCACGGCAGACTCGGCCACCTCCAGCACGTATTCTTGCCAAGGGAAGGTGGGTGCGTGGTCGTTGATGTCCAGCACCTCCACCTCGACGCGGTAGAGCTCCAGTGGGCTCTCGACGAGGAGCTGCAGGTGGAGCAGGCAGGTCCCTCCGGCCTCACACACCTCCTCCCGGTCAATCCGCTCGTTCACAAAGAGGATCCCGTTCTCCAGGTTCACCTCCAGGTGCTGCCTGGCCCCGGCCCGTGACACGATGCGGAACCTCCGCGCCGACAGGGTGGACACATCCAGTCCCAGGTCCTCACCCAGGTTGGCCACGAAGGCTCCGTGCTCCAGCTCCTCCGGCACGGCGTAGCGCAGCTGCCCCCGCGCCGGGTGGCTCGCCGGGGGCCCGGCCAGCAGGAGGAAGAGGAGGGAGCGGAGGAAGAGCTGCCCCCGCCCGGAGCCTGCCCCGGCCCCCATGGCCCCGCAGCAATCCCGGGGACGAAGAGTCGCACCCGCGCCGCCGCCTCCTCCCTCGCCTTCGCTTGCCTCTTGCACTTTCAAAGAGTTTAGGGCTCCCGGGGGCGGCGGAGGAGGGCCGTGCCCAGAGCTGCGGGGCCGAACCGCGGCCACCGGCAGCCGCTTAACCCTTTCTTGGCTGGCCCCCGCAAGGGGCTGCAATCCGGGTCCCGGGGCCGCAGCAGAATCTGTTAACCGGAGCCGGACGCACCTGGGGAGGGGATCACCTTCTGGAGATCCCGTTAACGGCGGTGGGAGCTCCAGCGAGACCGATCGCTGCCCGGGGCACCGGTATCACCCCGCAGATGCTGCGTTCGTCCCCGCGGTAGATTAAGAGGAGCCCAGATCGCGGCTGCTGCCAAATCCCCCGGCCGTGTCCCCCGCCGTGCCAGTCCTAACCTTTACCAGATGGTTAAGCCCCTCCAGACTTGATTACATTTCCCTGCACACCGTTTTCCTTGTAATGCGGAGTTTTTAATTACAGGAGCAGGGGGATTACAGCCCTGGATAAAGCTGAGCCCATCAGCGCGGAGGCACAGAGACCCCCCCTCTTCTTTCCCTGCGTGCTTCCCATCCCCGACACCCCGCTTTGCCACAGCCCTGCGTCCCAAATCCCTCCCCCCCACCGGGCCCTCCAGTGTCAGCCCCCTCGGGCTTTCGGGGCACGATCCTGCCCAGATACCCCAGGATCTGCCTCCCCACACCCCCAGCGGTGTCCCCACTGCAGGCACAAACTTTCCGCCCCCCGCGGAAGGCGAGGGGGAGGCGGGAGCAGAGAGAGCCGCGGGTCCCCCGCCGGCCCCCGAAGCGCGACAGACGGCGGCCCCTGCGCCCCCCCTTCCCCTCCCCGCCCCGGTACCGCTCACGGTCCCTCCGCTGGCCGATCCGTTCTCCCCGCAGACCCGTCTCCAGCCGCCGCCGCGCCCGGGCAGTTCCGTGCGTCGCCTCCCACCGTCTTCGTCCCCGGGGGCGCTCGGTAACGGGACGGGGCGGCCGCTGCCCCCGCCCCGCGGCTGCTCAGGGTGCGGATAATCCCCTAAGGATCTAGTTAAAGGCTCGAAGGGGCTCGGAGCGGCTTTAGCCGGGCACTGATATTTCACCGCCTTTGTCTCTGCTTGCCGGTCCCCGTTGGGAAGGGAACCGCCGGCCCCAACCGCTCCCCCCACCTTGCTCCCTACGGGGACCCGAGTGGGAAGCAGGATCCAGGGGCGACCGGGAGACCGGAGGAGGCAGGAGGCGGAGGAGCTGGAGGGGTTTGTCGGGCTGGGAAAAGGATTTGGTCCCTGGGAGTGCAGCGAGACCCACGCGGGACGTGCCGCGCTCGTGGGGTCGCCGGTCGGGGAGGAGGGCAGGCAGGGGCGGGCAGGTGGAAGGAGCGGAGCGCCCCGGGCANGCGGAGCGCCCCGGGCACGCGGGGGCTCGGGCTGCTCACGGGTGGAATCGGGACGGCTCCCGGTAAGTGAAGCCCTGCCTGCATCGGCAGCGCCGGTCACTGCCAGCCTGTCCCCCGCGCCATCTCCCACGCCAAGACCGTCCCCGGCGGCGTCGTTGGCACCCCCGCCCCCGATCTGTTTCTNTTTCCTCATATCCCCAGATCCTCTAGTCCCTTCCTGCTCCCCTTCCAGACCCCGTGATACCTGGGGACCAAGGTCAAACGGGTTGGGGGGCATGGGGAGGGGGGTCAGGGAGAAGGGACTTGTTCCAAGGATCCCCTTCCTGAAGGAAATGGCACAAGCTGGGGGTGCTGCAGAAGGATGAAAAATCCAAAGAAGAGCCTTTTTTGGGGGAACATAGCAGAGGAGGGTGAGCAGGATGGGGGTGATGGAATGGGGACAGGGCACCACTAACACCCCACTTCATATTCCCTCTCATGGTGCAGAGGAATGTTCAGCTGCCAGCCCTGTTCTCTCGGGGTAGGGAATCAGGATGCGGCTGGGAGCTTGTTTTTGGAAAATGCTGGAAGCTAGAAGGGGGAATGTCTCTCTGAGATGTCTTGGCACGGGCGGGTGGGTGGCCAGTTGCCGCAGGTCAGCACTGATGTGCCTTGGCAAGGCCAGACAGAGAGATCAGGGTGGCATGCAGCAGGAGATGCCGCAGGTTGAGCTGCCTTGGAAAAGTCATGCAGAGAGCAAAGGACTGGGGGGGGACCATCCCTCAGCTGCCTGTGGGCACTAAAGCTTGTCCAGCCACCAGTGTCACTCCCTTTCCCTGCCTGCTGCGTTCTGGGACAGCAGAAGGGGCTGCAAGAAACGCTGTCCCTGCCAGACCACACAGCCCTTCCCCCAGCTCCCCGGGGCGCCCGTCTGCCCAGCCGTGCATGTGGCTTCGCTGCTCCCTGCTCGCTCCAAGCAGGAGCAGTCAGAGTTTGTGGTGCCCAAGAGGGCAAACCGCAGAGGAAGGAGGGGTCTCCTGGTGGGAATGAGAGCAGCCCTGGCCCTGCAGCTGGGAAGGCACTCCGGGGTTGCTTCTGTAGGGTCAGGTGCTGGGGCTTCAGTCTGTGAAGCCACAATACCCTTACTGGTGCTCCTTCCGCTCCAAAGCTTCAGTTCCCTGTCTTCCCTTGGGAGGAAAACCCATGCCCTGAAGGGGATGGTGGCCGTCTTGGCGTGTTTATCAGGGCTGGTGTCACTCTGCCTGCCCTTGTGTGCTGGGATGTAAGATGTGACACATGCCCATCTCCTTTCAGAAGTGCACGGGGACTGGATGAGAAAGTAGGGCCATGAGCTGGAGGAAGGAAATTCTTATTAAGGAAAAAATCTTCACCATGAGGGTGGTAAAACACTGTCACAGGGACCAGATTGGGGCAGGGATTGTCATCCTGGAGATTGTCCTGAGCTGCCCAATCTAGCTCTGAGAAAGGATGACCCAGGGTCCTCCAGATGTCCCAACAGAACAAAACCCTTGTGAACTTGGAAAGTCACTGAGCAGAGGTGACCACCAAGACAAGGGAAAGAGCTGCCCAGAGAGCCCAGGCTTCCAGAGCACAGGTCCCAGGTTTGTCAGGAGTCACTTCTCTTCACGGGCACCATGCCCAGGGGTGGATGGAGCAATGAAGCATGCCAGGACTCTATTCCCACTGGAAATCCTTGCCCATGGGCTTTGCTCTGCACCCTCTTCCTCTGCAGAGGTGCAGGAGGAAATTCTGCACCAGGCATGATGTGTTCATGAACTTCCAGGGGGTTTGCAGGTGAGAAGATGCAGCTGACATGACCAACTCAAGGCTCACTGGTGGTAGAAGGCACTTGACTCTCTTGGCCAGCCACTCATGGGGACAACTCCCTTTGCCTGGGACAGATGGAAACTGAAACACAGGCTCAGCTCTGAGTGGACCCTCTGTAGCTGTCACGTCCTTTTGAGCACTTTCAGGATGCAGGGCCCAGCCCTGCTCAGCCTTTGGGGAAGGCAGTTCTGACCCCCTGTAGGACACAGACTTCAATGGCAGCTCAGGAAGCTAAGTCTCCCCTCCTGCTCTGGAGTGGGGGAATTTCTTGCAAACCTAAGCTGCCAAAGGAGCTGCTCTCATGACTGTTGTCTTGTTCCACTTGAAGTAAGAGACTTGGGACCCAAAGCAAAGAAGGGATGCCCCTATTACCCTGAGAGCTGAGACCACTCATTTTGCTGTGGGCATCCTCTTAGAGGGTTTACCTAAAATGTCCTGAGGAATGTTTCCTTTCTGCTGGGAAGGACTAGGGAACAGTCAGCAGGAAAGAAAGGTAGGCAACAGTGTGATGATTGCATGGGGGAAGAGAAGAAGCTTTGCGAGAGAGGTGACACTGCTCCTCTGTGAGGCACCAGTGTGACTGGTGTTGGAATACTATGCACAACACCTGTGCCTGAAGTTCTGATTTAAGGCTTGGTACAATACCTTACAGGGAGAAGTGCAAGTGAAACTGCCTGAAATCTGTGCAGAAAGAAACCAGAGGAGAAATGATGGCAGGGCCAGGTTCTACCAGGAGGAAATGCTCTGGACAGTTAGAAGGGATGCAGAGCCATGGCTTGAGCCTGGCAGTTTCACGTATTGGGCAGGGAGAGGGGATCAAGCTGCCAGGACTTTTGATGGTGTCTGTGTTTTTTGGTGTCTGCAGATCCATGTGGAACAAAGATTCCCAAGTTGCCCAGTGTATCAAGATAAAATGGGAAGACTGGGCCTGGCAAGAGGGGTTCTGATTGATCTCACCTCCTCCAGCAGAGAAATCACTGCAGCTCTTCCACTCATGTTGAAGCTGGGACCCCAGCAAGCAGGCCAAGGGGCAGAAGTTGGAGTGGATGTTTCCTCTCCCCACAGACATCTTGCATCAACACCCAAACAAAAACTATGTGCCTGCAGTTTCACATTCTTGGGATAGGTTGGTGGGTTCAGAAGGGAAAGGCAGGAAAAGGCATGTTCTCTTTTATCCTTATTTCTAAAATTCTGATTCTTCCAGTCCTGGACAGATATTTCCTGCTTCCCTGTCCTTTCTTTCACTTCATTTCTCTGTCTCCATTCCCAGGCTAGGGACCACCCCTACCTTTCCACAGTCCCCTGGCCCATGCCAGGGACTTTGTCTCCCTGAGACACGCCCCACCATCCCCATCTTCTCCCGGGAGCTTTGCAGATCCTCCAGGTCTCCCTTTTCTCCCCCACCAGCCCTACTTCTTTCCTCTCTGTCTGAGAGATCAGTCATCGAGGGTGTCAACGCACACGCACCCGACTCCCCCGGGAGGGTGGGGAGCTGGAAGCTGGGGGTGGTGTTCTGCTGCGAGAAGGCAAAGCTGCCATCAGCAGCCGCTTTGATCTGGAGACAATTACAGACGAGTGTAGGACCCTGCTCCACTCAGCCAATAAATAATGGAATTTGTGTGTTGACACAGACAGATTTCCCCCAAACTGTCAGAGAAGGGGAGACGAGTGAGTGAATGGGAGCCCAAGAGGCTGGAGGGAAGGGGAGAGAAGCAGGAAGGGGAAGGAATGAAGCGGGCCTGTGGGAAAACAGGGAGAAGGGGAAAAAAAAGAAGTTTGGGAAGGCAACACTGATGGGGGGGGAGCTGGGCAGGGAGAAGGAGCCTAAGGAACACATATTTGTAGAGGGGAAGGAAAATCAAGACAGGAACTGTGGTGTTCTAGGAAGGGGGGAGTGCTGCATACGCAGCTGGAAGCAGAGGGGGAAAAAATCTGAAGGTGGAAAAGAAAGAGAAGGAGGAACAAAGGCATGGCAGTGTCCCCCGGGCTCCCCGGCTGCCTGGCAGATCACACGCTCTCCGAGCAGGGACCATATTCCCGCAGCCCTCCGCAGAGCGGCCCTGACCCCCCCGAGGCGCTCAGCACTGCGGAGCTGGCGATGGGGAGGCACGCATGACTTGGTGAAATGGTGCCACTGGTGTGCAGCCAACAGCAGAAATCTGCTCTGAGATCACAAGTCCCTGAAAAACCTCCTGCGGATGCCCTGTCCCCATGCTCCCCCTGCTCCTCCCCATCTCCCTCTCGCTGCTCCCTCTCCAGCCTGGAGCTGTTTGTTCTCTGGCTGGTGATGGTTTTGTACTTCACGTACGACAAAGCAAAACCTCCCTTGTGCTCAGGAGCCCCACACCGAGCCCAGCACAAACCATCCAGCCAGCAACCCTCCAACCTGGGTGCAGCAACAGACCTGACAGGGATGGGGGAGGCACTGGGGCTGTCTCCTTCCTCCCAGTTTGGAACACTCCAGAGCCCTATTTGTCCCCCCTTGGCCCCACCTGTGGCCTGAGCTGGCTCAGCCCCAGAAATTGAGTGTGTGGAGTATGGCCCAACTTGTTGAGGTCTCCAGACCAAGCACCACTTCACTGTGTGTGTCCCTGGCTCCCAGCTTGATCCTTTTTGCATAAGCTGGCATCCAAGTTTCCCATTCAAGCTCCTGATGGGAAGCAAATACCTCCCAGCCCAGGGATTCTCTCCTCTACAAATCTTCACCTTGCTCTATCTCTGCCTCCCACCCCTTCCTCAACCAATGCCCAGAGAAGCTGTAGCTGCTCTGTCCCTGGATGTGTCCAAGACGAGGTTGGATGGGGCTTGGAGCAACCTGGTCTAGTGGAAGGTGTGCCTGCTCATGGCAGGGGGTTGGATTTGGCTGATCTTCAAGGTCCCTTCCAACCCAAACCACTCCAGGATCCCATGATTCCTATTCTCTTTTGCAGTGTCCCCAGCTCTAACCAGGGGCTGAACCTTTGCCCTTGCACAGATCAGATTCTCCCCTGGGGACACCTTATTTCCCCCACACAAGGAAAGCAGGACAGGATACAGATTGGGCCAGGCATTGGCTGATCCAGGTGGCTCCGAGCACACAAGCTCTTCACAGAGTTGGGAAGGGACAGGAATTCTGGCTCTGGAGTTGTGTGGGATGTGCCACAGCAGGTTGGCTGATACGAGCGTGGGAGACCCAGGAGCCTTGACAGAGCAGGGGTTGATGGCACAGAATCCCAGCACCACTGAACCAGGTCAAAGCCAGGCAGGAGGGAGGGTTTCCGGGGATGTTGCCTATGGATGTTGTTTAGCTTTAACGCTGGCAAATGGCAGGAATGCCTGCCTAACTGGGGCAGCAGTAGCTTGTGGCCTGAGCAGTGGGAGGACTGGAGCTCCTGCCAAGCACTTAAATCTTTCAGGATGTAAAACTGGTGTAAATTGCTGAAAAGCCAGGTCTTTCTGCTAATAAAGTCACAGGGCATGATTCAGCTAGGCCAGACAGGGTAACACACAGGGCCAGGTTGGGACCCCTTCTCCAGAATCACTTCAGGCCCCTGGTCCCAGTCATTTTACTGGGATGGTGGGAATGCTGCTGCTGCTGATCTAGTCCCAAGTGAGGAGAAGGTGGATCAGCAGGAGACGGCAGGGTTGAGGGAGTGCCCAGAAGCCTCCCAGGGTGCCCAGGAAGGAAAGAAAGAAGAGCAGCTGGGTATTCGTGCTCAGCCCCTCATCCCAGGATGAGGCCAGGGAAAATGTCTGGGAGAGAGGAAGTGGAGGTGGCAAGACAGATTCGTGTTTTTTCTGGGGTCTGCTGTGATGCCCAAGTACTAGTCCAAACACTGCCATAAATATTAGTGGGATGGAGACAAGGGAGGCCAGCTCAAGCTGAGTCCCCAGCCTTCCTCCAGGTCCTCCAAGCCACAGGTCACAAGGAACTTGCACCTCTGCCAAAGCACTGGGAACAAGCACCGAGCTGGCTCCAGGCACCTCAAAACACTCTCACATTGAGAGCAGGAAGGACATCCCAGCCTGGATGAGCAAACCATTCAAAATGTATCTTCTTACTCCACCAGTTCCCAGCTGTAACTCGTGGAAGAGCTAGTGAGAACCAGTAGGGACAGAGCACCCCAGACTTGTTCACTGATGATGAGAAGCAGGGGAGCTGCAGAGCTGGGTGCTCTCTCCCCACGTAAAATCCCAAGTCCCGACCCATATGGCCACATCCAGCACCTCAACTTCAACATGGAGATGGCAATTGCTAACAAAGAGTCACGGAGAACCACTGCTCCAGCACTGGGGGTCGAGAGCCAAGGGTTAACACTTTGCTAAGCAGTGGTGGGAACAAAGGGTTAACATGGCTGGTACAGGGAATGTTATCTGTCTCTTCTCTAAATATTATTTCCTCCCATGAAACCAGCTTTTCATCCTTGGCTAGAGGCAGCTCCCGCTGCTGGGAATCCAGCAGGAGCTTGTAACTGCTGCCGCACACACCACTGCTCCCAGCAAGCTGCCGAGACAAAGAGCTGCACTCCCCCGGCGCCAGCAGCCCCAGCACGGGGAGCTGGGGCTGGGGCTTTGGCCCCCAGGGTGCAGGTGGCCTCGGGATGGGCTTGGGGATGACAGGCTTTACACCAAAGAGGAATCTTGTTAATGAAAGCACAGCGCTGTGCAGGGATTTCCTCCCTGTCTTGCAGGGACCAGGAGCAGCAGGCAGGGATGGGCAGGGCCCAGAGGCAGGAGGCTGTGCAAGCCTCACCACCACCCCAGGAAGGTTTTTGTGGGGCTGCCCATTTCACACCTCGCCTCTTGGGTGCCCCAGGATGGACAAGAATATCAGGATACACCGTGGGAAAACCAGGACAGCAGTCACTGGCTCCAAGGTCACAAGCTGGAAAAGATGGGGGGTGGGGGGCAGCCTCTGCCCCCTTCTCAGCAGCGCCAACTGAACGGCTGCATTGAGGGGCTGGGCATCTGCAAAGCTGGTGGCTGGAATAAAATGGCTGCTGCTAAATCTTCTCTGAAACATCCTAAACTTTTAATGTGTATGAAACCACGGCAGCATCCCTTTCGCACCCCGGAGGGCACAGAGGCGCGAGCGTCTCCGCTCTCCCATTCAGCCGGAGCCACGTGCTGCAGCCTGAGCAGCGCTAGGAACGTGGCTGGAATGAAAGTTGCCCTCCCAGCCCGTGTGCTCAGAGAGCCGAAGTCAAAGGATTGCCAAGTTAAAAGGGTCAAACCTCCAAGGACAGCTGTATCTGACTGGCTATATATCATTTCAATAGCATCTTCAACGGGGATTATAATCTGAATTGAAGCGGAAAGACCTGAGGCAATGAAGCTGTCAGCAGGCTAAGATTAAGGAATTAAAACAGCAGCACAACATTACAGGATTTGTTCTAGATGTATTAGAAAGAGCAGGCTAAACACTGCAGCCTTCCCCAGGCTGGAAATTTCATACGAGCACGGAGAAGGGCAAGCGCAAGGATTTCATCAATATACATAAAAAGAGAGAGAAGAGCGAGTCAGAGCTACGAAAACCCAGCCATGCAAAATATAAATCCTAACTGCAGACGGAAATGAGTCACACAAGGTTTGACTGAGGTAAATAAAAGCAGAAATGAAGTGGATTTAGGGGAAGGCAGAGGTGAAAAGACACTGACAGCCAGTAGACAGGAAAAAAATGGCCCTTAATATACTAAGGCTGGTAAAATCTGGAATGTAGCCCAGCCTGTCTTGGACTGCCTGATGGGAATGAAGGTCCCCAGCTCTGAACTCCCTTCCCCTTCCATCTTCTTACACCATCTCCACAATTACTTTAAAAAGCCAAGGATGATGGCAATGGCCTGCCTGGGGCAGCTGGGAGCTGAGCCAGGAGAGGAGGGCACACACCTCACCTCTGCCACCACTGGGGTCCCCAAAAGGCCACCCCAGCTCTGCACTGCTGGGAGACACCAGCAGCTCTTCTTGGTGGGAAACAGAAGCTCTCAAAATAAAGAAGGCATCAAACCCCCACCAAAGGACCCATTGAAATGTTCCATTTATTTCTGGCAAATTGTACACACCTTGCTTTCATTGGCTCTATCCTAGACCAGTCACGGGGAGGAATTTCTCCCCTACCTTAAAGATACTGAAATTATGGGATAAAACACAAAAGAAAAAGAGGGACGTCTCCCTTGCAGATAAAACACACAGGAAAGTTTTAGCAATCCAGACTCCATGCAGCCACCAGCTCTGCTCAGCACAAGCCATAAAGATGCACCTCTCACACTGCTTGCTGCGGCACATTTCCTTCCATTATGAGCCTAAAAGCAACTGCATCCCTCCCAGCATCTCAAACACAGCCTGGGTGACAAGAAGGGCCTGGCTGACAACTATATTAATCCTGAACCAGGCCACCTGTGCAGAATGGCTGCACTTTATTGACAAACAAAGGTACCCAACAGAGCACTTCCCTGCACACACACGGCCACAGAGCAGCTGAGCAGCCAGATCTAGGACACAGAAGGAGAATGGAAGCTAATGAGAGGCAGAGCTTGATCTGCAGTACAGGTAGAGCATGGAATCGCTTTTCAACTCTTCCAGCCAACTTCTACTGGGAGATTTACATACAAGTCCTCAATCAAGTCTTTGAAGAGTTATCCGGAGTTCCCTGGGTAAAAACAAGCTGTTTAGAGAAAGAGGAGAGTCCAGAGCTGCTCAGTGGCTCTTTTTGGTTGAGCCGAAACCAGAGAAACCCATCACAGCTGCCATTTCATCATCCTCTTCGAAGGTCAAATCTTCCTCTGCCCTCCTCTTCTTCTCTCTCTGCTTCTCCTTCTTGTAGGCTTTGGCCTTCTCCTCCTGCAGCAGGGGACACAACAGCAAAACAATTTGCACCTCCTGAGCTGAAGGAGTTTTGAGATACCAGGTACTGCACAGTTAATACAAATCCTGTCCAAAGCAGCCAGGCTGTGCCTGAGGAAATAAACAAACAGCAGAAATCCTGGCCCACAGTCTTCAAGGAGGATGTTCACCAGTGAATCCAGACCACCCCATGTCCCAGGCCAAGAGCAGAGCCACACACACAAATAGACAAGATGAAGCATTATGAAACTCTCTCTTCTGAGCAAACATCACAAGTTTTGCCTGGAACCAAGGCTGAGGCAAGAAGGAGCTGGTTTGAAAGCAGGAGGCCATTCCCTTGCCCGATGCTTCATGCCAGTGACTGTTGTGATGCCTGTTGGCTCTCAGCCTGGCAGAGTGACAGCTGCTCACTGGAACAGAAGCCGAAGCTCTGAGCAGCTTTGAGGGGGGTTTTGGCATCAAAGAGTTTGAGCTGCTCTAATCAAAGTATTTGGCTCTGTGAGGATCACGAGCCCTGGAACAGAGCCAGGCTTGTACCAGGTGACACTGAACCATGGCTTCAGCTCCCAACTTAGCAACTGCTCCCACCACTCTCATCGCTGTCTGCTGTGCTGCAGCTCCTGAACACAGCTGTGCCCTGGAGAAAGCTACAACAGGAGTCCCTGCTGCTTTCCTTCCTGCCATCCATTGACTGGCAGCAGCTTTGCAACCCACAGCATTCCCTTTGCTGCTGGGGCACCTCCCTCCTATCCTCCAAACAGATGGGGCTCAGCAGCACCACAGCCTGCCCAAGAACAGAGAACAGGGCTGCTCTGAGAGCACCCCAAAGAGCTCCCCTGTGGTGAGACAAAGCTCAGGGCTTGGGCAGGGAGACTCAAACAGGCAGTGATTTGTAACCTTGGGTTATGTGGCTGCTGACAGAGGAGAAGCATCCATAGAAGCTTCTCAGCTGTCAGAACTTTGTTGGGTCTTCAAATAAACTTGATTTTCATGTTTACTAACACCTAAGCCCCAGTTTGAGAGAAATCTGCTGTCTTTTATCACCTCCTCACACATCCTGCACCACAGCACTCTGCTCACAAAGCCCTTCTACGCTTGGGGAGGCCACACAGAATCAAGTGCCATGTGGAAGGGGATTCCAGCAATCCTAAGAGCTGTGGAAGGTAATGGATGAAGACCCACAGACCACGCAAGTTCCAACACAACTACTGGGAGACAAAAAATGGGCTTGTGCTGTTCTCAGTAGAAATCTGAACCATCAGAAGTTATTCTCACACAGAAAGAGGGGAAAAGGGTTTCCAGGGACAGCAATACTTCAAAACTCTTCAAAAGCAAAGAAACAGACCCCACACACACAGGAGCAGATGAGAAGCCAATGCTACCAAGAACAACACCTCTGAGGAACAAGAGTAGGAACCAGGGTTGATTTCCTCCCAAAACATGTTTCTGGGGAGCTCTGCTTCCTCAGCCGTTGCCCAGACTCACCTCTTCACGGAGCTCCTTCATCCTCTCCTCAAAGTCATAATCCTTCTGCTTCTCCTCCATCTTCTTCTTGTTCACCTCAAAGCGTTTCTTCACCTGGTCCAGCGTGGAACGCTCCACCCGCATGGACATGCCCAGATTCCTCTGGTCTGGAGGACAGGAGTGGAATCAGCAGAGTTCATCAGCAACACCTCAGTATTCTGCACAAGGTCTGCATCCCTGATCCCAATTTAAACAGCACAGCACCACCTTCCTGCCTGTCATCTACCCCCTCAAAGCAGCTTCCTGGGCCAGACTAAGGATTTCTTAGGTTGGGGAGGTGGGCTTTAGGGGGATACCATAACCCGTACAAGCAGTGGCCACAACAATCCAAACACTACTTGCAAAAAAGAACACAGACTATTCCTTAAAGGTTCCTTATTTGGGTGCTCCCTGTCATGCTGGTGCTCTGATGCTTCCGGAAATTTCATCTTGGACCAGTGGAATAAAAAAGTGTTGGAGTGCTGAAAAAGGAGCCAGAATAAAACTGACAGGCTGGCATCTCTCAGCTGTGGGCGATGCTAAACAAGACATGAGTGGCACTCAGAGATCCTGATTATACAGGACATTCCTAGCTAAAGCAGAAAATATAAAGTCAGGCCTCTGATTCAGTGGCTCTTTAGAGCAGATTCACAGTTTTTCACTTGTGGGTAAGCCTGTGCTGACAGGGCCACCCCCAGAAATGTCTCCAACCCACATTCCTGAGTGGATACAAACAGCCTGTTCACTCCAGCAGCCATGCACAGGTTTGTCCCAGGGATGCAGCAGCACTTGGAAGCTTAAACTACATACCAGGAGTTGGTAAAAGGGCTGCCAAGAACAAGCAGGTTTGAGCCAGATTTACGGACTGGTTTAAAAGTTCCCAGACATACTCATACTAAGGTACTGTGCAATCAGCCACTTTCCAACCCCAGCTCAACCCTGCATCTCATGCCTATCCACTCAGCCATGCCACAATTTTTGATTCTAGATTCTCTCATATGAACTTCTTGCTCATCTCCCAACATGTCAAACAAGGCACCTTCCCCCCATTCACATAAAAGCAGAGTTTTTAAAACACTGTGTTTTCTTTTCTCAGCTACAGAAAACCAGTCCTCAGGTTTCTTCTGAACCTCCTGTTCTCAAACAGCCCCGTGTGCAGGTCTGGAGCACACACATCCCTGCCTTTTTGTAAAGGGATCATTTTCTGACTTCCAGAACGTGCCAAAAACACCTTCAAGAGCAGGAACAGCATGCAAAGTGTGTCAGTCTAACCTGCTGCTCCTTTATGTTCTCTACATTCCCCACTCTCTAAATGTGTCAAGGAGGAGCAATACCCACAGTCAGGCCAATGAGGGTATAGTTCTCTTTTGCAGGTTAAACACATTAAGGGAATGGACTGATAAACTGGGAATTCTTTCCCCTTGTCTTTATCTTGACTTAACTGCATCATCACAGAAGTGGAGATAAGAAGCAGAGTGAGGTACAGGACAACACCACCACCACACTGCTGGACACAGCTCCAGGGTCAAACAGTCCCACTCCTGCCTTCACTCATCCTCTGCCTCCACTCATCCTCTGCCTCCATCCTCACAAGGCCTGATCCACACACTGGAGCTCAGGTACCAGCCAGTTCTGAGCTCTATACTCAACTTCTACAAAGAGAAGTTTCTGATCCAAAAATGGGCCAGTCCCAGATATTTTACTTAGATATCTAAGTACTTCTTTACATTTTCAGTGCTGTAAAAAGCTTCTCTCCAGATTTACAGAGGGGACACCATGATTTGGGGGGTGGACTAGATGACCTCTGAGAGTCCCTTCCAACCCAAACTGTTCTAGGACTTGCTGACCCTGGGTTTCTCACAGCACTGACACGATGGATGGGAAAAATATGTCCACCAAGCAGAGTAAACAAATCACTGTTTCTGCTGGGCTTATTCCAGGAAAGTGCTCCAGCACTCTGGAAGATGTCTGGAGATAAGGGCAGCACCTCCACAGCTCCCATGATGAGCTTCTACATTCTGATCTTCTAAGCTCTCTGATCCATGGATAAGTGCTCAGCCCTCAGACATGGGTGATGCACAAAAGGAACAGTTCCTCCAACTCAACCAACCCTCCAAAGAGGCAAAGAAAGGGTCCTTACGTTTTTTGCCATTGATGTGATCCAAGAAGTTGATGGAATCTTTCACCACACAGTCACATACATTACAGTAATACCTGTCAGGAGAGACAGAAAAAATGAACCCCAAAGCAGGAGACAAAGCAAAACCCACAGAACAGCACCAGCTCCTGGTGCCCTGTGAGGGGTCCCTGCTGTGCCACAGCTTCCCAGTTTACCCCACGTGACTCTGAGATTTCAACAAGACTGCAACCTACCCTCCCATCTCTGACTGAGGGGTAGTTTTGGTGATGACAATGGTTTTCCCCAGCTTAGATTCCAGGTCCACTTTGTAGTCTCGGTGCCGCAGCAGTTCCCTTTTGACGGGCTGAGCTGGTTTGCCTAAAACACAAACAAAAGGTCAAGCTTGACATGCTGGATTTCATGTTCCCCTTGGTGAAGAGGGGCCTGCTGGGTATCTGGGAATACCTGACTCAAGTAGAAAATGCACCTTTGCTTTTAAATCAGTAAAGGATAGAATTTCCTCCTCACTGTTTCCTGGTTCTAGAACCAGGTACATCTCTGAGGTATCTTCAGCTCTGCCTCTCATATTCTGAGATCTCCTTGTTTCCAGTGACTGACTGCTCCCCTCCTTCCCCAAAGAAAAGTCAGCCCCTGGAAAGGTTCTCAGTAATTCCTTTTGTCAAAAAAAAAAAATACTCAGTGGCAAGCACAAGAGAAAGGATAGGAGCAAGCCAGCTCTTTCCTTCCAGGATTCAGCTTCTCACTGCTGTCTCCCTCCCAAACTCCAAGGGTTTGGGAGCCTCACTGCCAGTCCAGCACAGCTTGCCTGGAGCCAGCACACCACGCACCATCTTTCTTTTCCCTCTCCTCCGTGAGCCGCTTCTCGGCGAGCTTCTCATACTCATCCTTGTCCCACTTCCGGCGGAAGTCCAGGTTCTTGGTCTGGGAGGGAAACAAATAGAATCATTTATTACACATTTGTTATACAATCTGATCACCTCTGAGGGGGTAGAGAGGTGGAACCACCTGGCCTGAGAGGCCAGTGCAGTAAATTGGGAGAATTATATTATATCTCCATGTTCTCTGTTTTCCATCTAGGAATTATGGATGTAGCTTAAGATAATCACTCCCAGCATGCCTCAAGCTACTGCTAGAATAATTTCAGAGCATTGAAAGAAGAAATGAGTTGATCTTAACAGCTCCTGAGATGATCATCCAGGCTTCTGCCTTGAAAATCAGACTCAAATGGGATTGAAACTGCTGGATCTAAGACCTGGGAAGTGCCCCCTGACAAACATAGCAGGAGGATTACATCTCCTTCTTCCAGAAGGAAAAGAACTCAAATTGCAATGTCAGACAAGGAAGCTGTAAAACACAGCCCGAGCTACAGAGAGTCTGATTACACTGCAGGAGCAGGGAAGGCAGTGCCTACGTGTTTCAGGCACCAAAGTGCAGAGCTTGCCATGAAATCCCAGGCACCAGTGTGGGATTTCCAAGCGAGCACATGTATGAGCAAACCAGAACAAGCTCTGAAACCCCGTCTGCCAAGGCAGGGCTTGGAGGTACCAGGGAAGTACCTGTAACAAATCCACAGAAAGCTGTCCTGCTCCTGCAGCTGCACACAGGGAAGGGCAGAAACGCCTCCAAGGTGTGTGGGCCCTTTGGGAGCTCCACAGAACTCTCTGGCAGGGACAGGATACTTTGATAGAATCCTGGAATGGTTTGGGTTAAAGGGAGCTTAGAGATCATCTTGTTCCACATCCCCTACCACAGATAGGGACATCTTCCGCTACCCCAGGTTGCTCCAAGCCAAGTCCAACCTGGCCTTGGACATTTCCAGGGGTGGGGCAGTCACAGCTTCTCTGGCAACCTGTGCCAGGATCTCACCACCCACAGAGCGAAGAATTTCTTCCCAATATTCAACCTAACCCTGCCCTCTGGCAGTGGGAAGCCATTCCCCCTTGTCCTGCCACACCATGCCCTTGCTCAAAATCTCTCTCCAGCTCTCTTGGAGCCCCTTCAGGCACTGGAAGGGGCTCCAAGGTCTCCCTGAACAGAGACTGGTGTTCAGTCTTCCCCAGGCTGAGCACCCCCAGCTCTCTGTCTCCACAGAAGAGGGGCAGCAGCCCTTGGAGCACATCCATGACCTCCTCTGCCTTTTCTGTGCTGGGGCCCTGGAGCTGGACAGAGCATGTGTATGAAGACATGCTGGATTCAGGTGAAGCTGACATTGAAGAATACAAAGACTACCTTTTTTTGGTGGATTTCACCCAGTCTCCAATGCTGAGGGCAGAAGTGATTGGAAAAGAATCTCTATTTCACTCACATCCACTATGACCAAACCAGCTCAAGCCCTTCCCAGCATTTGCCCTGTCTGCAGCTCAGGTAGCCTGCACCTCGGATCAGCCACGGTTTCACTCAGCCACCTCCTGAATTTCCTGAGCAGACAGAGCTGCATTTCCCTCAGCATGGCAGGCAGAGCCTCTCAGTTTCACATTAAAGAAAGGACAAGATGTATTTAAAAACACCTCCGGGAGAGAAGGACCCCCCCACACACACACCCCACCGCCTTCTCCGTTCAGCCAAATCAAGAATCCAATCACAATCCAAAGGACACAAATCCCATTTGGAGCTATAGCAGCAGCACAGCCATTTAAAGTTCTCTCCTCTGGCAATCCTTCAAATGGAACGAACAACTACTGATAGGGATGAAAATGCCTTGGGGAGGCGTAGAAAAATTCTCATTTATTCCCAGAGCTTCTTAAGCACTTTAAGGATGTCGTAACAGGTTTTATTAACCACCCTGAGCAAAAGAAAAGAAAATATCACTGAGTGTAAATTAACGTTTGGGGGTATTTTCCAGACTCTCCTGCATGCCAGGCATTATCACAAATCGTAGCTGGTGGGAGCCTGCAGAGGGGGAGGTTTATTAGCTGCTTCTCTCTCCTGTTGCAATAAAAGGAAAAGAGTCTTTTGCAGCTCTTTTACCAATCTGCCTCATCCAGGCGTGGGGGAAGAAATTAAACTAAACTGCGTGACAAGATCTTGGTTGGACAATATTTGAAGGGATGTTTCTGAATTGCTCTGGTGGAGGCAAGGGGGCTGCAAGCCCCCAAATCTTTATTTCAGAGCTGTTTTGGGTGACAGAGAATATTTCCCAAATTAAAAATGACGATTAATAATCAGAAGTGCCCCACAGCCTCCTGTTCCCTCTGGAGATGGACACCAATGATCTGCCCAGTATCAGCACCAAAGCAAATTAAATTATACAGAAATCATTAAATTATACACAAAATTATACAGAATCCAGGCTCAATCCAACAGGAATTCTCAGCTGGCAGCTGACAAAAAGCCACAGACCTCACCTTCCCCAGGGGCAGACATCCTGCTCCTCACCTCCTACAGGACTGCTCACTTCATGGAATGAATCCTGGAATGGTTTGGGTTGGAAGAAACCTTGAAGATCAGCCAGCCCCACCCCCTGCCAAGGGTAGGGGCACTTTTCACTATCCCAGGTTGCTCCAAGCCCCCTTCAACCTGGCCTTGAACGTTTCCAGGGATGGGGCAGCCACAGCTTCTCTGGGCAGTGCCAGTGCCTCACTTCTCAGCAAGTGGCTTCAAGGAAGGAAGGATGGGCCAAAACCCCTTCAAAACACAGCCCCTGTGCTGCTGACAGCTTTGGGATGCCACTGGAGGTGTTCAAACAGCCTGGCTCTCCAGTCAGGCTTCACCTGCAGCATCTACCTTACCCATCCCATTTCAACATCCACAGAATGGTTGAGGTTGAAAAAAACTTCCAAGACCATCAAGTCCAACCTGTGACCGATCCCCACCGTGTCACCCAGCCCAGAGCACGGAGTGACACATCCAGTCATTCCATTGGTGACTCCACCACCTCCCTGGACAGCCCCATCCAATGCTGGACAACCCTTTCTGGGAAAAAAAATCCTCCTGATTTCCAACCTAAACTTCCCCTAGTGAAACTTTAGAGGCTGCTTCGTCTCATCCTGTCGCTGACTGTCTGGGGGCAGAGCCCAACCCCAACCTGGCTGCACCCTCCTGTCAGGAAGTTGCAGAGAGGTTTCTCCATCAGGACAGGAAAAAGGGAGGGAAGGGGAAGGGAAGAAGCCAACCTTCATGAGCCATCGCCCAGCCCCAGGAGATGGGTGAGGGTCGCTCCCAGGGGGCTGGAGGTAGGTGGGCACCTTCACCCCGGGGGCTGAGGCAGCTCGATCTCCTCATGCTCCCTGGCTGCAACAGGCCCTAGGATGGGACGATCACTGAACCACTGCAACTGGAAAAGTCCTCTGAGAACATCGAGTCCAACCTATGACCCAACACCACCGTGTCACGCAGACCAGGGCAATGAGTGCCACGTTCGGTCGTGTCTCAAACACCTCCAGGGACGGTGACTCCACGACTTGGCTAATGAGCGGGATCGCCGTGGGGCCACCCCACTTCCAGCTCTGAAGGTATCGGGGCCTCTCAGGGGAACCCAACCCTCCCACCGCCCACACACAGAGGTGTAAAGATCAGGGATGAGCCCCCGCCCACCGCGGCACCCCGGGCCCCGCCACATCCCTCATCCCGCGGCCTGGCAGCGAGCGCGGCGTGGCCCTGTCCAGCCCGGGAGGAGCAGCAGGGGCGGCCGAGCGGCCGGCAGCGCACACTCCGAGGGTAGCCCCGGCGCCGAGGGCAGCCCCGGCGGCAGCACCTACCCCGCTGCCCGACGCCATGGCGAGCTGAGGGCACAGCACCGGGAACTGTCGTGAGGCGCCGTAAAGCGCGGCCGCCCGCGCGGTCACGTGCNCCGCCGGTCGGTGACCGCGGACCCCTGTCCCGGCAGGTGCGGGCGGCGGCGGACGGCGAGCGGGGGCCGGTGCTGAAGACGCCCAAGGTAAGGGCAGGGAGCGCGGGTGGCGCCGGTGGGTCCCGGGTGTTCCCCCGCTCACGGTCGCTCTCTGTCCCGGGCAGGGCACCCGCGACCACGCACCGGCGCAGGCGGCGCTCCGGGAGCGGCTGCTGAGCGCCGTGGTGTCCTGCTTCAAGCGGCACGGGGCGGCCGCCATCGACACCCCCGTGCTGGAGCTGCGGGTGAGGCGCTCGGTGTGGGAGGGGACCCCCCAGGGGCTGTGGGACCCTTCTGTCCCCTCCTGTGGGACCGGGGAGCGCCCCCTTCCCCCGGGGCTTCAGGACACGTGGGGAGGGCAGCTGAACATTCACTCTTGGGTCCCGTTTTAGGAGGGATGGGGAGGTGGACTCAGGTCCGAGCGGGCTGGATGGGGCTGTGTATGCCCGGTTCGTGGGGAACCATGCCCCAGCTCGGGGGACCCTTCACCCCAGAGCCACCCTGGTCACCAGCGCCTTTGCGCTGCCCAGGAGACGCTGATGGGGAAGTACGGGGAGGAGACGAAGCTCATCTACGAGCTGCAGGACCAGGGAGGGGAGCTGCTGGCCCTGCGCTACGACCTCACGGTATCCTGTGCTCCTGAGGGCATGGTGGCACCCTGAGGGGATGGTAGCAGACGAAGGTAGTGGCCACCTCTGCCTTGCGGGATCACTCTTACCCTGGCCTGCCTGCAGGTCCCTTTGGAGCTATGCTAGCCCCCTTGGCCATCCCAGCTGGTCTGGCTGTCATTGTCATGACTCCACACCATCCCCCAGCCAGGTCAGGACCCACAGCAAAGTCCCTTCCTGCTGTGGACATGCACCAGTATGCTCCACTGTACTGGTTTTATCTCCTCCCAGTTACAGTCCCCACCTCTGCTCTGCCCATCCCACCTTGCCAGTGCCACCTGGAAAGGTGTTTGCTGCAGGTGTCCATCCCAGGCCTTCTCAACTTCCACGTCCCAACAAAATCTTTCTTTCAAAGTTCATATAGCTGTGCCATGCATTGAATTCCCACTGATCACACTGTGAGAATGATGAGAGAGGGTCGTTGCGCGTGTGATGTTGTCATACTGTGGGTCTGGAGGAGGAAATGGAGCTGTCCCAGGTGGTTCATTGTTCTCATCCTCAGCCTGGGGAATGGTCTCCCCAGAGGTCATAGAGTTATAGAATATCACAAGTTGGAAGGGATCCGCAAGAATCATTGAAGTCCAGCTCATGAGCCTGCACAGGACACCCCAAGAATCTCACCATGATTGTGAAAAAAAGTGGGAAGCAGCTGGGGAAGGGAGAGGGAATGGGAGGCTTTGAGGTTCAGCTTCTACAGTGCTGGGGATCTCCATGTTGCCATCCTTAACTCCTGGGGCCCAGGTGCCCTTCGCTCGCTACCTGGCCATGAACAAGGTCACCAACATGAAGCGCTACCACGTCGCCAAGGTGTACAGGAGGGACAACCCCGCCACCACCCGGGGCCGCTACCGCGAGTTCTACCAGTGCGTGAGTGTTGTGGTGGCCACAAGGCCAGCAGGGTTTTCTTGGCTGGAGAGCCTCCAGCTGCTGCAGAGTAGCAGGGTGTGCCTGGCCAAAGCCCCTCGGCTCTGCCAGGAGCTCCCATCACTTCTTCTGCTCCCAGGACTTTGACATCGCCGGGCAGTTTGACCCGATGATTCCTGATGCTGAGTGCCTGAAGATCGTGCACGAGATCCTGAGTGACCTGCAGCTCGGGGACTTTGTCATCAAGGTGAGACTGGGTGGGTTCTCTCTGCCACGGTGGGAAGCAGTGGTCATTGTTCTGTGGTTTTACATAGGAGTACTTATGCCCCCTCTAAGACCTGATCCAGAAGTTCATCCCACCGCTTTGCCTCCTCGTTGTGTATGCAAAGGCTGGACCTCAGCTTGGACATGCCTTGAGCTGGGAATATGAGGAGTTTTCCTGAAACTGCAGTCAGCAGAGTTCTCTCCAGAACTAATCACTGTCTTCTGCAGAATTCAGCAGCTGTATATATCCTTAGAGTCACAGGATAGTTTTCATACCTCTACACCTTCTCTTCCTGTGAAATTTGGGTGCTGGGGAAAAGGCACAAGGAAATGCCAACAGCTTCCCCCACACTGGGACAAAAGGAATGATATCGGGGGGTGGCCCCAAGGTGAGTGTGCCTCTCCCTCCCCCAGGTCAATGACCGTCGGATTTTGAATGGTGTGTTTGCTGTCTGTGGTGTTCCAGAGAGCAAGTTCATACCTGCCTGCTCCACTGTGGACAAGCTAGACAAGGTCAGCACTGGGCTTGCAGGGAGACACTTCTGGACTTCGGGTGGGTGTCTTAGGCTAGGCAGTGTTGTGACTGTTCTTGTGAAGAAGTTCATGGTAGCTAAGATGGTGTCTGTAAAGGATTTGGGGAGTTCTTGGGCCTGGTTAAAAATAAAGCCTGGTGATTTGTTAAAAATTCCTGTGAGAGAGAGAGGCATGATTAGTGAGATTGGTGACTATTGTTCCACACACATTGTGCACATGTGGGCTGCTGGAGGCAGTGGGTGAGGAGAACATTCTACAGCAATGGATGCCCTTCTCTCCCCTCACAGGTGCCGTGGGAAGAAGTGAGGAGTGAGATGGTGGGAGAGAAGGGGCTCTCTCCCGAGGCTGCGGATCGCATCGGGGAGTACGTGCAGCTCCATGGTGAGCACCACGGGGCTGTGCCCTTGGCCTTGTTCTGGGCTGGGGATGGAGGGTGCAGGGCACACACCCGGCTGGCCGGGGCCACCGTGCCGGGTGCTGCTGCCCTGGCACAGCCTGACACACCTGGCTGGTCCCCACAGGTGGGCTGGACCTGATTGAGCGGCTTCTCCAGGATCCAAAGCTATCCCAGAACAAGCTGGCCAAGGAGGGGCTGGGGGACATGAAGCTGCTGTTTGAGTACCTGACCCTGTTTGGCATCACAGGGAAGGTGAGGAGGAAGGAAGGGCAGGAGGGGGTGGTGCCCTCGTGGGCCCTGAGCAGCCGGTGACGGGGCCACCCTTGTGCCCTGCAGATCTCCTTCGACCTGAGCCTGGCGCGGGGCCTGGACTATTACACGGGGGTGATCTTTGAGGCTGTGCTGCTGCAGCAGGAGAACGAGCACGTGGAGGAGGCGGTCAGCGTGGGGAGCGTGGCCGGAGGCGGCCGCTATGACGGGCTGGTGGGGATGTTTGACCCCAAGGGCCGCAAGGTGCCCTGTGTGGGTGTCAGCATTGGCATCGAGCGGATCTTCTCCATCCTGGAACAGAGGCTGGAGGTAGGTGATGCAGGCAGTGCATTAGGGAAGGCTTTAGGAAGCAAAATATTGTTTATTAGAGATCTCCAGCTCCACAGTGTGCAAGGGAAAATAATTTGTGGGAGAGGGTGGCTCATGCCTAAGTACTGATGCACAGAAGACATCCTTTTCTGCAGCCCATCAGGATGCAGGCCTGGGCAGCTGAGGGCAGCATTCTCTAGGAGATGTCAAGGAATTGTTAGAGGCAGCCTTGAGCTCTGGGCCTGGCTCTGAGCTTTGTTCCCTGGTCACTTTGTTCTTGTTTCTTGCCTCTGAAGCTTTCTGTCCTGGGGGTTCTGAAGCAATGAATTTGGTAACAGCTGTGAACTCACTCTAATAAACCCCAGGAAAGCCTCTATGGAGATTCATCATTCTGTGTTTTGTTCCAAGCCTGTGATTCCTAGCAAGTGAAGCTGAGGCAATGTGGTTGTACCTAAAGAATCAAAAGCTCTCCTGGTCCCATCCAGGAGGGTGACCAGAGTCCCCTGGGAAGAGCAGCACACAATTAAGTAGTGTGACACAATGCAGAACCTCTGGGAAGCTCATTGAAGGTGCCCAGGTTGTCAGTGACTGAGTTAAGGTCTGGAGATAGATGAGGTGAGGTGTTGTGAGCTGCAGGTTCTCACAGAGTCACTCCACGAGTATCCCATGTCTGTCCCTCCAGGCTTCTGGGGAGAAACTTCGGACAACTGAGACCCAAGTGCTGGTGACTACACCACACAAACACATGCTTGCTGCCAGACTGAAGCTCATCTCTGAGCTGTGGGACGCAGGGATCAAGGTAAAGGAAGGACTTGGGCTCAGCAGTGTCACAGGTGAGGGAGGGAGAGCCTGAAGGGAGCTGTAGCACAGCAAGACCAACTCCAAGATTTGGGCCTGTCTGAGGTCACAGAGTCATTCAGGTTTAAAAAGACCTCCGGGACCTTAACATCTAGGCAGACAGAGGAGAGCAGCCCAGAGCAGTGAAGTGATTGCTGCAGGGTTTGGTATTTGTGCTTTGCTGCAGTATTCATCAGAGTGAAGTTGGGTTAGTGATTCAGCCTTCCCACTCCCTCCTAGGCAGAGATGCTGTACAAGAAGGATCCTAAATTGCTGAAGCAGCTGCAGTATTGTGAGGACACAGGGATCCCCCTTGCTGCCATTGTGGGAGAGCAGGAGCTGGCAGACGGAGTAGTCAAGCTGCGAGATGTTGCAACAAGAGAGGAGGTGAGAATGCCCTTTTACACCAGGTTTTAAAGTACTTCCAAACTCTAGAGATCACTGAAGAGCTCTGGGTTTTCCCTCAGTGTTCCTCTGGGAGGTCTATTGGGTGACTCTAGAAAACCAGTCACAAACTGCACTAATATCCTCACTTAGTCTTTGAAACTGCTCTTCTCTAATGCTGCTCTGTTTGTTTTGTAGGTTGATATCCCCAGAGAAAAGCTTATTGATGAGATCCGGAGGAGGCTGGAGCCCTGAGGGCTTCTCTGGCCAGAGCTGCTTGGCTGAGCTGCTGCACAAGTGGAACCCTCCTCCAGCACCCTCAGCCTTTCACTGCCAGCTGGGTCTGGGTAACATCCACTGGCCTAAGGCTCACTGGCCTAAGGCAGTGCGAACAGAGGAGGAAGAGTGTTTTAAAAGCCATGGACGGTGCAGTCAGCAGGTTAACCTTCCGGTTAGCTTTTCTGAAGGACGGGTCACGTTTTTGGGTTCCTGGTACTGCAGTCCCTGTACCTGCACAGCCACTTCCATCACTGTAGCACAGGCACAGATGGATGTGGTGCGGCTCAAGCAGGATCAGGCGGAACTCCAGGTTTGGGAGGGGGAATCCGTGGCGTGTTGGGCACCTGTCAGCTCAGGACACGGGGCGAGGGGGGCAGTGGAAGGGCACCCCCGCCCCTGTTTGTGCTGCGGGGGCCGGTCCCAACCCGCAGCCGGGCGCTGCCGGCGGGCGCGGAGCTGCGGGACCACCTTGGAGAGGAAGCGCGTGTCCCATCACCGAGGGACACAGCGAGCGGCCGGAGCAGCTGTGCAGGCTGGGGCGCGCGCGCGCGCGGAGAAACTGTATTTTTGTATACATTAAACAAAACCCCCGATAATGAACCCAAACCGCGCCCTCCGGCTTTCACTTCCCCGCGGTGGCGGCGCTGCGCGTGCGCGGCGGGGGCGCGGGGCTTGCGCGNGGATGCTGGAAAACCCTGGTACTGGTGCATAGAACAGGAGCTGGTGGTGCTAGGGATAGGAATGGGGAGCTGTCTGTGGAGGTCGTGGGAGTCAGGGAATGGTGGGGGTGTTAGCGTTGGTGCGATAGGAGTGCTTGTTTGAAAAGTGGGAAGTACTGGAGAGGAGCAGGGAATGCCCATCTGGTTGCTGAGAAACTGGGAGTAGTGGGTGTATGGAGGTTATGGAGAGTTGGGTGCACTGGGCATGCTGAGGCTGAAGGTACTGGGGCAGGCAGTGGGCTGGGTCTGGTGGGTGATCTTATCCCCAGCTCCTTCCTTGTTCCATCCATAGATTGCAAAGGAAGTTGCCAAACTGCTGGAGATGAAGGCACAGCTGGGGGAAGATGAGGGGAAACACAAGTTTGTGCTCAAGACCCCCAAGGTAACTTCCCACAGCACACTCCTTTGCCTCTCTGTGTGCATGTCCTCCCCCCCTACATGCACCCAGCACCCCCCAACATCCGTGGGCAAGACTCCAGCGTGGCCACACCTGTCTTTGTTCACATTTCTGTTTCCACTTTCGCTTTTAGCAGCAAGGGGAAGAGGGATAAAAACACCCCCTGATAGCATTAAATCCAGGCATCCACTACCTTAGAGACTTTTGGGTGCTTCTGTGACATTCCAACCACTGCTGGTGTGGAAATTCCCTTCTAATCAAGGTTTATCATAGCTGCCCAGTGTGAGAGGGTTCATATCTGCCTTTGGTCTGAGGGGCTGAATAATCCCATTTACTGAGCAGGTCTGGTCAGCTCCTGGAATTCCTGTGTCCTCTTTTGGAAGGACTCTCCCTTCATAAGTAGTCTTTTAGTCTCCAGGCTCCTAAGAATAGTGTCCACAATGCAATTTCTGCTGAAATACTTTGTAGCCTGAATGCTTCATCACTGGCAGCTGATCAGAGAGGAGCTGCTTCCATGCTGTGGTGTGGAGACAGTTACGGATATGCTCAGAAACAAACCAGGACCTAGGAAACCATAGAAACATGGAATGGTTTGGGTTGGAAGGACATTAAAGCTCATCTCTTTCCACCCCCTGCCATGGGGAGGGACACCTTCCACTAGACCAGGTTGCCCTAAACCCTGTCTATCCTGGCTTTGGACACTTCCAGGGATGGGGCAACCACAGCTTCTCTGGGCAGCCTCACAGGGAAAAATATATTCTCAATATTTAAAGGTCTCACAACTGTCGCCTTTGTCTATTGCCTTTGTGATTTGTTTTGTTGAATGTAATTGTGGTGTGATGCCTGGAAAATGGAATGCTATTTCTGTGTTTAAAAGTGTGGAGAAGGGGATTTTGCAGCCCTGGTGAGTGCCAGAGAAACACAATTGAGTTTCCAGCCCATCTCAGGCTTGTCAATGGCAGCTGAAGGCCACCTGAGCACTGGGTGGGGGTGCTTCCTCCTTCCTAACTGCCCAGCCTTTGGAAGTGGAAGTAGGAGGTCTAGCTAATTAACAATGATTTATACATTACTGAAAGCATAAAAGTGGTCATTGAAATAATTCAGTGGTCCTTAACACCAAAGAAATGGGAAGGGAGCATGTCCCTCCCAATCGTAGACAGACATTTCATAGGTGTTGCATTCTGAAAGATTATTTTTCTCTGTGTTTGGAAATTGCAGAGCTGCTGGTTGTTTTACAGTTTCAGAACATGTCTGTCCTCTGTTTCCACCTTTGGGGTGGCTCATTGGGCAGGGGTCTGGCTAATGAGTCTGAATCAGAGCTGTGGACAGCTTCTGGCTGCACTTTCAGGACCTGTCCTGAACTGAAGAAGCCCTGAACTCTGACTGCTGGATCTGTTTTAGCTCCTTTGTTTCCTGTACTGTGAAACTCCTGACTTGGGTTTCGCTCTGAAGACCATGACAGACTCTGTCCAAGCTCTGTCCTGGTGTTTTCCAGTATTTTTAGTGCTGCTTTTTACCAATATCTGATGTCTGGACCTGCTCTCTCTGGCTTTGTTAGCAGTGTGGCAGCTTCTTCCTATCGGTCCTGGCATCTTTCTCATGTCATGCCTCTAACCCAGAGTGTCCTTTGCTCTTTTCCTTCCCTTCCCTCACCCCAGGGCACACGGGACTACGGCCCCAAGCAAATGGCCATCCGTGAGAGGGCCTTCAGTGCCATCATCTCCTGCTTCAAGCGCCACGGGGCCGAAGTCATCGACACGCCGGTGTTCGAGCTGAAGGTGGGTGAGGACACAGCAGGTTGGTCAAGCTGGTGAAGATCCTGCAGCTGAGAGTGTTGAGGGTTGAGTTTCCTTCTTCCATTCCTAGGCATTCTCCCTTTCTCTCCTTGTTTTCTCTGTGCTCTAGGGCTGATCCCCTGTCACTGAAGGTGCTGTGTGTTCGTGTGTTGTTTTGTTGTAGGAGACACTGACAGGGAAATACGGTGAAGACTCGAAGCTCATCTATGATCTAAAAGATCAGGGAGGAGAGCTGCTGTCCCTGCGCTACGACCTGACAGTATCCTGCCATGGCTGGTGCTGAAGGGCCTTGTCTGTCCTCCCTTTGGGGCTGTGCTGTCCTGAGGGGGAGGGAGGACCCCAAACTGACAGGGAGAGCATGAGCAGGCAGTGTGGTTCAGTGGGTGCGGAACTCTTGCTCGGTTATTTACTGTGCATTGCTTCTGTTTGGTGAAGGAATGCTTGGAATCATGGAATATCCTGAGCTGGAAGTGACCCCAAGAATCACAGAGTCCAGCTCCTGACCTTGCACTGGACACTCCAGCCATGTGTCTGGGAGCATTTTCCAAATGCTGCTTGAGCTCTGTCAGGTTTGGTGCCATGACCACTTCCTTGGGGAGCCTGTGCCAGTGCCAAACAACCCTCTGGGGGAAGAACCTTTTCCTAATATCCAGCTTGACACAGCGTCATGCCCCATGTGTGTGGAAGTACAGAAGATTGATACTGGGTGTGGTTTCTCCCAAGCAGGGTTCCCAGAGCAGGCTGCTGCAGTACACAGCCCACATAGGACTGAGATCCAGCCTGAGGTGCTGCTGGAAGAAGCCTGAAGGGACACTTGCAGGCAGTGTGTAAGTGCCTGTAAGTGGAGACCTTGGGGAGCTGTGATAAGTCCAGCTGTCTCTTAGCAGTCCTTTGCCCCTTGTGTGCTGGGTGGGGAGACAGTGAGGACCCAGTGCTGCCTGTGACTGATAACTGGGGGGATGATCCCTTCTTGTTGCCATCCTTAACTCTCTGTCTCAGGTGCCCTTCGCTCGCTACCTGGCCATGAACAAGATCACCAACATCAAGCGCTACCACATTGCCAAGGTGTACAGGAGGGACAACCCGGCCATGACCAGGGGCCGCTACCGCGAGTTCTACCAGTGTGTGAGTTGGGCTGGGGACAAGGACACGGCTGGGACAGGCTGGGGGTGGGGCAGCACCTGTGGGCACATAGCATTGCCAGAGTAACAACTGTGTTACCCTTCCCTGTGGCTGTGGAAAGCTCTGAAGGATCACTGATCTTTTCCTTCGTGTTTAATTACAAGTGTGAAAAACAACTGGAGAGTGGGAGAGTGGGTGTGGCAGGGTGTGGAACTTTGTCACAGAGCCCCCAGGTGTCACCTCCTTTGCACTGTATGGGAGGGCAGCTCCCTGCTCCATCCCACAGTGCTTGTCAAGACGGGGTGGCGGGGAAGAATTTCCTTCTGATCCCAAACCTGGCAACAGTTCAGCTCTGGGTGTGTTAGCAGGACATCCAAACCAGGCAAGGCAGTAGCATACGCTGCTTCCATTCCATGTTTAGTCAGTTTTAACTTCAAAGGAAGGGAAAACCCAGAGGCCAAATTACACCACAAGTAACAAAGCAATTTCCTTTGTAGCTCTCTCGTGGTAGCCCCAAGGAGCAGCTTTGCTCTGCTCTACTGACACGGTCCCCAGGGACTCATATTGCAAACAATTGTTTTTGTTTGAGAATATTCCTACTTCATTATACATCCCCTGGGAATACCTTCCAGCTTTGGCTTGATGATTCCCATTTCCAGATGATTTGGGGTCATTGCGCCTGTCTCATCTCTTACTCTGAGATCTCACTCCTAGGATAGCTAGAAATGGTCTTCTAATATCCGGGCTAAACTTACTTGTATCTGATTTTTTACTTCTTCTCGTTTAAAGAGTTCAGCTCTTTGAACAGAAGCTGTCATCCCTTCATATGTGTTCTTCCCCTTTCCCAGGTAAACATTTGGAAAATGTTTAGAAAAATCCTTAGACTACATAAATCAAGCTCTTTTACCTTTGTTACCTTCTCTCCTTGGAGATGTTTTCATTCTTTTCTCAGCCTAGCACCTTTTCCTCCAGACCCTGTTTTTTTGTTCAGTGAGATTTCATCTGTGCCATTTACAGTGATATCAGCACATTCCTGACTTCCTGTACACTTCCTGTGCTTCCTCACCCAACTTTCCCAGGGATTGCATCAGCCCTTTTTGCACTCAGGAATTAACTGTGATCCCATCTCTTCCTTACTCCAATGCCCCAGTTTGAGAGCTTGATGAAGGCCTGTTGAAATATATCCACATAATGAAAATTACTCTTGTACCCAAAATCTCACTGATTTGGGGATTCCTAAACAGGAATTGAAGAAGGGCTCTCTTGTTGCTTCTGTGTTTTATTTTTCTGTGAACACTGATGTTGTTTCCAGTCATGGGATACCAGCCTATTAAAGCATCTTGATGTTGGGCTTTGGCTCTTCTATGTGCTTGTTCATCTGGTGGGGACCCTCAGGCTTCCTGAGTCCTTTTTCTGTCTTAGCAGTTGAAACTTTGGTTTTGCTTCTCTTGCCTTCCCTAATCATTAACTTGATTGGCATGTGTATTAAAAAAAGCATCCTAAGAATCAAGGTGAAACATTTGGCATTTAGGTCATAGCAAATGAGAAGTAGTTTCTTCCTCCCCTTTCTGGTTCCTTTGTTCTGTTTATTTACTGCTTCTCCTCCTTTCTGTTGTTTCTGGAGGATCTCTGTTTCAGAGTGTCACACAGCAACTGCTGGGTCAGGGGAGCAGTCACAGTGTACAAACTCTTTGAAATGCAGTGGACATGAGAGCACTGCTGCCTTCCATGGTAGAGGTCCTAACCCACATCCTGCCCCTTCTGGATCCAGTCTGTAAGGGACACTGCTCCCTCACATCCCAGCTGTGTTGGTTTTTGTATACAAACTGCTGTTACCAGCAGTTGAAGCTATTTAGCTGCAGCCATGCTGTGGTGCTGAATTGCTCACTGCCTTCTCCTCTGCCCCCAGGACTTTGACATTGCCGGGCAGTTTGACCCGATGATTCCTGATGCTGAGTGCCTGAAGATCGTGCACGAGATCCTGAGTGACCTGCAGCTCGGGGACTTTGTCATCAAGGTGAGACTGGGTGGGTTCTCTGTGCCATGGTCGTTGGTCATTTTTCTGTGGTTTTACACAGTAGCACCTGTTCCCACTCTAAGCCCTGACCCAGAAGGTTGTCCCTGCTCTCTGTCTGGAAGCAAATGTTCTTCCCCTTGTGCTAAAGATTGGATCTCCACTTGGACTTGCTTTGAATTGGGAATGACAGGAGTTTTCCTGAGGCTGCAGCTGACCATGATCTCTCCAGAACTAACCACAGTCCCTTTCAAAATTCCAGCAGCCAGCTACAGTGATAGAGTGATCTGGGTTGGGAGGGACCTTAAATATAATCCAGTTCAACTGCCCTGCCATGAGCGGGGACACTTTCCACTAGTCCAGGTTGCTCCAAGCCCTGTTCAGCCTGGCCTTGAACACTTCCAGGAATGGGGCAGTCACAGCTTCACTGGACAACGTGTGCCAGGGCCTCACCATCCCCATAATAAAGAATTTCTTCCTAATACCTGTCTAAGCAGATGATTATCAAATTCACTGCCTGCAGTAAAACAGGCTCTGGTCCAGTATTCCTGCCCTTATCGCAGTTCCTTCATCTCACTCCAGACAGGTTCAAGGGGACGTACCTGGCCCCTGCCCCATGGGGCTGCAACAGGAATACAACATGTCCACATGAGAGGACTCATAGGCCCTGATGGGGTTTTTTTCCTCTGTTGAGCAGAGGTGTCTGTGGCTCTAGGAGGAAATGTGATGGCTCTGCCCAGGCTTGGTAGGTGTCATTTGGTCTGCTCTGGGAAGCTCAGCTCCCCTAGAATGGGAAAGAGAAATTACAAATAACAAAAAAAAACCCTTGGCAGACATCTCCTATATTCTCTTCCACACTTAAAACTACAGGGGGACAAAGCAGGACACTGCTGAAGCATCTGCTTGAGGTCATAATTCCTGATGTGCTGCTCCCTTTCCCCAGGTCAACGACCGGCGCATCCTCGATGGGATGTTTGCAGTTTGTGGGGTCCCGGACAGCAAATTCCGAACCATCTGCTCCAGTGTTGACAAACTGGATAAGGTATGGGCTGGAGCCTCAGGCTGCAGCTGCTGCTGCTACTGGAGTCTCAGTGGATGAACCATGGTCCAGGAGAATTGGCTGGAAAATGCTGATAAGCATCGAGTTGTTTTTTCCCACCTTTCCCTGGAGGGGTTACATGGAGGGCACAGCATTCATGTAGGAAAAGTGGATCCTCTGGTTTTTTTCTCCAGTATCCCATGAGGTGCTGATAAAAGGAAAAGTGGGAGGGGAAAAATGCTCTTCACATGGGAGGTTCAACATCCCAAACCTTCACTTGCTCAAGGTGTTGCTGCTTATGAACCAAGCACATGAAAACCTGCACCAAATCAGGCTATGGCATTGAAAAGCCTTTTTAAATACATCAGGTATTTACCACCTCAGGTGGTGTGAGGAATTACAGTTGTGTCCTGCAATTATGGAACAGCCCAGGTTGGAAGGGATCTTGAGAGATCATCCAGTCAAACCTTTACTAAAATTTCAGACTTCAGGTAGAAGGTGTGTGTGACATAAGCATAAAGTCTCTGTGAGAGCAGAGGAATAGAGCAGTGCAGTTATATTTTCAATCCACCACAGTGTGTCATAGTCTGTCAGACAGTTTGCAGGTGGCAGGACAGAACAAAATGGAAATCCATAGGTGAGTAGGCTGACACAGTTGTCATGTTGTCCAGGACCCTGTTGATAAACACTGTCCTGCAAGGTGCTGCTGTTTTTGTTTGGTGATGTGATGTTCAGCATCCCTGATGAAGACATAGCCTGCAGCCTGTGTGTGTTGCTGGCCAGGCAGTTCCAGCATGATCCAGGTACCACTGGACAGCCTGTGCCTCTGGCTGTGTGTGGGACCCTCAGGAGATGGACACAGCAATGAGAAGTGAGATGGATTGGATGAGGTTTCTGTATTTTCTCTGGAAACAGAGAAGAGGATTGGAAGTGAGGATAAGAGTTCTGTGATCACTTCATCCATGCTCTGCTGCCTTGGGCTGTAGCACAGGTGCTTGTATCAATTTCTGTGTGTGGCCATTGCTGTTTGTGTGGCTTAGCCAGGCGAGGTGTGACACAGAGCAGCCCCTTCAGTGAGCAGCTGCCCCTTTCAGACACGAGGCAGGAAGTCTCAGGTTTTGGGCTCAGCAAGCTGCTGAAGAGCACTGGCTGTTGTGAAGGTCTCCAAGGGATTCAGGCCATTTTGTGGCCTTTTGGGAGGAGGGAAAGGTGCCAGAATAGGGACAGCTTTTTATTTGCAGCTGATTATCTTGGCTGTAGGCCCTAGTCATATAAAGAAGCTGGAGATCAGTCTCTCAGTGTGTATCCAGTCCTCCTTTAGTAGCTAAGGAAAAGAAACCTTAAAATGAAGTGTAATCTAAAGCTTCAGATTTCTTGTTTTGGGATCTGAAGTAGAATCTGGAAGTCAATTTCTGTGTGTTCAGATTCATGTGGAGGACACGATGTGCTGCTTGCTTCAAGAGTGCTCCTAACCTTCATGTTAAACCCTGTTAAACACAGCAGCTTGTGTCTCATCTCATGGGGTCATGGTCCTTTGCTGAAAGGTGAATTGCCTTTTCCTGTGGAGGTCTCATCAGATGGTCAAATGAAATCAGCTGGAGGAAGTCTCTCTCACAGCACTGTTAGCAGAGATCCATTGCAGAGGCATGACCAAAGTTTGGAGTTTGGGGGCTGTGTATGTGTGGATAAGCAATGGGAAGGGAGCATTGGGCTTCTTTCTGATGAGATAATTTCTTTGTGATTTATCTCAGTGCAGCTGGATGTGATCAAGACTCTAGTTCTCTTGGTCAGTGGGAAGATGGCAGCATATTCTGCTTACACTGGGTTTTTTCCATTACCCAAGCAACACCTCACACCTTTCCAGGTGGTTCCATGACCAGCAACACTTTCCTGAGTGGTGTTTATGACTAAGTGCCTAATCAGGGAAACCACAGCAGCAAGATGGCTCTCAGACATGGTGGTTATACAGTACTGATACTCAATTCTGGCCAGAAATCAAACTGAAAGTATTTTTATAGGGTTGGGATGCAAACAGGCTGTGCAGAGGTACCTGAAATGGAGTTATGCACTCATGACTGTGCTCTGAGAGCTGCTGCTTCTCTCATGCACCCTCTAATGGTGATAATGGGATTCTGCCATGCACAGGAGAGCCTGTGCTCCTGGTGCAGTGGCTGATGCCCTTCTCTCCCCTCACAGGTGCCATGGGAAGAAGTGAGGAGTGAGATGGTGGGAGAGAAGGGGCTCTCTCCCGAGGCTGCGGATCGCATCGGGGAGTACGTGCAGCTCCATGGTGAGCACCATGGGGCTGTGCCCTTGGCCTTGTTCTGGGCTGGGGATGGAGGGTGCAGGGCACACACCCGGCTGGCCGGGGCCACCGTGCCGGGTGCTGCTGCCCTGGCACAGCCTGACACACCTGGCTGGTCCCCACAGGTGGGCTGGACCTGATTGAGCGGCTTCTCCAGGATCCAAAGCTATCCCAGAACAAGCTGGCCAAGGAGGGGCTGGGGGACATGAAGCTGCTGTTTGAGTACCTGACCCTGTTTGGCATCACAGGGAAGGTGAGGAGGAAGGAAGGGCAGGAGGGGGTGGTGCCCTCGTGGGCCCTGAGCAGCCGGTGACGGGGCCACCCTTGTGCCCTGCAGATCTCCTTCGACCTGAGCCTGGCGCGGGGCCTGGACTATTACACGGGGGTGATCTTTGAGGCTGTGCTGCTGCAGCAGGAGAACGAGCACGTGGAGGAGGCGGTCAGCGTGGGGAGCGTGGCCGGAGGCGGCCGCTATGACGGGCTGGTGGGGATGTTTGACCCCAAGGGCCGCAAGGTGCCCTGTGTGGGGGTCAGCATTGGCATCGAGCGGATCTTCTCCATCCTGGAACAGAGGCTGGAGGTAGGTGCCTTTGGTGCTTGGCTTAGCATGGTTAATCCCCCACTCCAGCAGATGCTGAAGTGAGTGCTCCTTGCCCCAGCCTTTGGAGAAGCCAGCCAGGCCTCTGCTGTGCTTTGCACCAGGAGTCAGAACCAGGATATAACCTCCAATTCTCTCTGGCCTGGCAGATGATATCTGGGGCTCCCACTAAAGACAAGACCCTTGAGACAGCTCTCAGACATGGCTTCTCCAGCTGCAGCTGGAGGGGCCACTTTAATCCTCAGCTGTAGCAGGTACCTAGGGCAGGTACATTAGTACTCCCCACTGCATCAGGCATCCATGTGAGCCCATGTCCTCCTTGGCAGGGCAGCATTGTTCTGCAGGGGAGGCAGCAGCCTCACACATCTGTTTGTCCTGCCTATGGCACTGCAGAGACCAGACAGGGATCACATGTTCCAGGGCAGGAAGTACAGTGCTTCTAGGGTTTTCCCAGATAGCTTTTTCCTCTTGCCCTCCTCAAAGTTGTACTGTTCTCCATCCCAATCAATGGGTGTTAAATAGGTCTTTGTAAGCTCCCAAAATGTGGACACATGTTCGCCTGCCCCAGAAGTCTGGTGTTGGTTCTCTTGGCAGCCAGACACAATTGGAATTTCTAAATAGAAACTGAATTGCTCTGCCACCACCTTCAGACCTGGCCGGGTTTGTTCCTTTGCAGGTGACCTTTTAAAGGCTTCTCCCTTCAGCAAGGCAGCAGGAAAATGCCACATGGAGTATCCAGCATCTGCCACAGGGGCTGGTGGAGCATTCAGCTTGCTGACGTTTAACCCATAGTTAGTAGCTCAGCTGTAGAGCAGGGACGTGCCCATGCCCACCTTCTCCTGGGTGTGCTGTTCCTAAGCTGCTTGGAGCAGATATTTAGGAGGGCCTTGGGTGTGGAGAAATAGGGGAGAGGCTGTGTTAAGCACGCATCTTGGAACAACTGCAGAAAATGAGATTCTCCTCTAGGATGGGATCTGTGGGACGTCCCTGACTCTCAGTTTATGCTGTTGATCCCTCTGAGCCGAGTCCTCTTCACTGCAGGACTGATGGAGCTGAGTGGTGACCCGTCCTGCTCATAGAATCTCAGGTATCTCGGTATGTCTGTAGCATCTTTTGAGGCTTGTCCCCTCTCTAGGCCGCTGAGGAAAAGATCAGGACAACAGAGACACAGGTGCTGGTGGCCTCTGCCCAAAAGAAGCTCCTTGAAGAGCGGCTGAAGCTCATCTCCGAACTGTGGGATGCTGGAATCAAGGTATGGCTGGGTGATGGCAAAGTCAAGAGCTGCCTGGTTCACTCTCTGTCCAGGAATGGACCAAATCTTCTTTGCTTTGGGAGGGAGTTACAGGGAGCAGGTGGGGAGCAGACTGCCTTCCTGAATGGAGCCTTCCTCTTCCCAGTGTCCCAAATCATGGGCTCTCCAGGAAGGGCTGGGCAGCAGGACTTGGTTAGCCCTGTAACTGCAAGGCCTTGTTGAACCTGGTGCCCGGCCTTCTCCCTGAGTCCATCCTCTCCCAGCCACATAATCTCACTCTCACCAGATGGGCAGCAGTGCCTGATTGAAGGGGTGCAGTGAAACATCCCAGTTTGATGATGGTGTGCTCTGGCTTTCTCCCAGGCAGAGATGCTGTACAAGAAGAACCCCAAGCTGCTGAATCAGCTGCAGTACTGTGAGGACACAGGCATCCCTCTCGTCGCCATTGTGGGTGAGCAGGAGCTCAAAGATGGAGTTGTCAAGCTGCGGATCGTGGCAACCAGGGAGGAGGTACGGCCTGTGGCAGCTTGCCAGGGTGGGGTTGGCTGTGTGACCCTTCAGCCCAGCTCAGCCCAGCCTTCCAGACCCAGTGGTGTTTTCAGCAACCTCTCTAACACCCCATAATCCAGTTCCTTGCCCCATGCAGCTTCCTGGAGTCATGAAATGCTGTTGGCTCTAGCTCTGGAGAGTTTCCCATCATGTGGCCTCCTGAACTCCTCCGTTCAGGAGCCTGGAGCATGGAGGGCTGATTCAGTGGCCCGCATGGCTGCTCATGCCTTCACTCCATGACATGGGACCATCCTGGAGGTGCACGCTTGGAATGAGTGAGACTGAACAGAACTTGGTTAACTGCAAGGCTGCTCTATGCCCATTATCCCAGGACAGACTCCCAAAACAGGCAGCACTGGAATCAGTACATAGATCACTGGCTAGATCACTGCATAGATGACCTAGGTCAGTGGCTTTGGAACCAGCAAGAAAGAGTAGGAAGAGTGTCAATCTCACAACCATTGTGCAGGAGAGGGCTTGTTGGGGTTGCTGGTGGCTGCCTACTCTCACAGGTTTAGCTCTGTGGCTGCTGCAGCCCACTTGATCCCTGTAGAGCGAGACTGGTGACACCTTGGTGTGACCTCCTGTGACACAGGGCCACAACTGTGGTGACGTGTCAAGCTACTGAAGCAACTCTTTGCTCCCCCTGTGTAGGTCAGCGTTCGCAGGGAGAGCCTGGTGGAGGAGATCAGGATACGAACGAGTCAGTGTTGAACCCCTTTGGACACATCTACTCCTTCGCTGGATTCCAGCTGACACATTTCCTTCCGTAAATGCCTTCACCAGGCTGTGCAGTGGTGGGTGGGGTGTCGGGGTGACTTTGAAAGCTGTATTTATTCTTGTCTTACGCCCTTCCTTCCCCGGTGGGAGCCAAGAGGCTGCACTGACTCCTGTGCCATGCCCTGGCCCTTGAGAGTGCTGCTGGAAAGATGTTGTGGAAGTGGCTCTGGCAGATGCCAGCCGCGTGTCTGCCCCAGCGACCCACAGAGCCCCATGCTGGCAGCAGATCCCGGGGGTTTGGCTGCAGCTTCTTGTTCCCGTCGCTCTGAATAACCATCCCAGCCCATCTCTCTGCTCTGGCTGCAGGGGGGTGACCTTATCCCCAGCAAAATGTAATGGCGCTGCTCCCAGAAACATAATAAATCTGTCTGTCTCCTGCTGTGACTCCTGTCTCTGCTGGCTGCCCCAGGCAGGGATTTGCTCACCTGCCTCGTTAAGCCAGAGCTGTTCTTTAAAGGTCATTGTAGATGTTTCTGCAGCTCTGATGTTTCCTGCTCCCTCTGGGTACCCCTGGTGCTGACAAGCCCTGTGATGGGTGCGGAGCCAAGCCCTGCATCCAAGGGGAGCTCCATGAGTGACCTCCCAGTCATGGGTGTGACAGCCCCCCAACTTCACTTGTGGGACTGGGACAGGGAATGTAGGTCCAGAGCTTGAAATCAGTGTAGGGATGGGATAGTGAGGCTGGAGCTGAAACATTGCAGAGATGGAGCCAAGATGAAGATCCTGCCCTGACCAACAGAAGCAGCTGCAAGGGGCGATGGTGGGAAGATGCAGAGCTGGAGCCCCACATCTTCCCATGGTGCTGGATATTGCAGCAGGATCTTCATGTTGGGGCCAAGCCCACGATGTTTCAGCTCCAGCCCCACAGTCCCTCACCAAGCCCTAGTGCTTCCACCTCCATCCGTACAGTCCCTATCCCCAGCCCTGATGTGATTTCAGCTTCAGCCCCTACCGGTGCTATTCCAGCCCTACGTGGATTTGAATTCCAGCTCCACCTTCCTTTTCCCGGCCCCCCTAGTGGTTTCACTCACAGTCCTGCCATCTTTTTGCTGCCTCCAGCTGTGCTGCCTCAGCTTCAGGTGCTCAGCTTCCCACTGCCTCCAGCTAAAAGCTGCTTCTGGTCCTCGCTGCACTTCAGGGCTGTCAACAAGGCCACGAGATCAGTCACTGCCATCACATAAGTATCTCTAAAGGGGTCCCCCACTCTGGGGAAAATGAGGCCTCCCCACTGCCAGATCTCACACCCCACCCACCCTGAGCCCCTTCCAGCTGGCATTTAGGGCCTGGGAACAGCGACTTTGCTAAAAGGTGGCCTTGGGCTGTTAGGGAGTCTCAGGATCAGCCCTAAACCAACCAGCCCCAGTGTGCTTGGTCCCACTGGAGGGCATGGGACCCCCCGGACAGCTACTGCAGTCCCCAAGCTGCAACTCCATCCCTTTGCCTACAGAATTTACTTCAGCTCCACATTGGTTTGGGTTCGGCTCCGGTCCCAGGGAACCTATTCCAGTCCTAAGGACTTTATGTCCCCTCTGGCCCCACAATCAGCGATTCAGCCACAACTCTACAGCCTTTATTTAATAAACATTATGCATCTAATTACAGGATAATAGAATAAAAATAAAGTAGTTCAATAGCACAACAACCCAGTAATGCAATGCAGAAAAGACTGGAAATCAGAATAATAAAACTAGGAGTAAGAGTAATAAAAAAGTAGAATATAATAATAGTAATGGAATAAAACAGCTTTATTGCCTTTATTTTTAAAATTACTTTAATCTTAAATCCCTGCGAGACTGCATCACTCTGTCCCTCCTCGGGGGACCCCCAGCCCCCTGGGCAGCGGCCGGTCCCCCCGGCGTGCACTCGGGCCCTGCATCAGCGCCGCTGACCGACTTCCGCGGGGCGCAGCGGGTGGACACCGACAGGGCCAGGCCGGCACCGCCGCCAAGGGGCCCCGCCCGCCCGAGGGCCCGGCCCAGGCAGCCGCGGGGGTCCC
>VZTZ01023504.1:69610-136460 GCA_013400955.1 Drymodes brunneopygia
CGCGGAGCCGCCCAGTGCCCCCGCCGACCCCTCAGCGCCGCCCCCCCGAGCGCTGGGGCCGCTCCCGCAGGGTCCTGTGGGCGCTGCCCCGCGGGCCGAGTCCCGGCCGAGCGCGGCGTGCCCGGAGCAGGAGGAGTGCACCGTGTCCGCCGACAGTGTCCTCGCCCCGCTGCGGGCAGCCCTGGACTCCTGCCGGGCCACGGTGCAGGTGAGGCCGCGGCCCCTCCCGCCACCTCTGACCCCGCGGTGCAGGAGGGGCAGCGGCCGGAGCAGCCAGGCAGGGGCTGCCGCTTTGCAGGAGACCTGAGCGGGGAAGAGAGCCGCCCCTGCCCCGGGGACTCCCCAGAGCTGGCGGGGGCACATTCCCCTCGCTCCCAGCTCACCTGTGCTTCCAGAAACAAGTGTGCAATGACATCGGGCGGCGGCTGACAGTGCTGGAGGACGCATGGGCTCAGGGGAAGCTGTCGGCACCAGTGAGGAAGAGGATGAGCCTCCTGGTGCAAGGTATGGGGTGAAGGGGCTGCACCCACAACAGCAGCAGGCCTGGCGGCAGAAACACCGCAGGGACAGTGGGTCCTGCGGCCCTGATGGGGTCCCCTGTCCTGGCAGAGCTCCAGCAGCAGCACTGGGACGCGGCTGACGAGATCCACCGCTCGCTCATGGTGGATCACGTGAACGAGGTGAGCCAGTGGATGGTGGGCGTAAAGCGCCTCATCGCTGAGACGCGGAACCTGCCCACCGGAGAGACAGACGGCAGCGCTGACACTGAGACCGCGACCGAGCCCGCAACCGAGCCCACAGCTGAGCCTGCAGCCGAGCCCGTGACCGAGACCGCAAGCGAGCCGGGGCAGGAGGAGCGCTGACACCGGGGCGGGGCTGTGGACTGTGAGCGGGGCATCCCCTGCCCAGAGCCACCGGCAGGAACAGGACCCCTGCTGCTGGAGGGAGTCTGGGCACCCCCTCTGCCTCCCAATCCTCATCTAGGAAAAGGGGATTTTAATCACTGCGACATTTTAGTGGCGATTCATTATGTTTAATAAACAGCACCAAGCTGCCCCCTCCCACAGTCTGCCTGAGGGTTCTGGCACTGACAGGTCCTGGGTCTCCCAGGGTCAGCAAGAGATGGGATGGCTGGGTGAGGCCATGGCTGCTTCATCAGGCTTGGCCAAGGGGCTCTGGCCTTGGCAGGGTGCTCTTTGCCAACAGGATGCCAAGGGAAGAATCATCAGCACCTGGCTGCAGCAGGCAGTGCTGTGTCCTTGCTGTACTGGCTGGCAAAGCTTGGCCCTTCCTCTGGCAGTGGGGGGCCCACAGCAGCCCCAGAGCCCAGCTCTGCTGCAGGAGGGGTCGAGGCTGGCTGCAGAGGCCGACATGCCAAGAGCCCCTGGCATGACTGGGGTTTGTGCTGCAGCCACAGCCCCCGCTGTCCTGGCACAGCTCAGACCTGAGCCTGCAACCCATGAGAGCTGGGTGACCTCAGGGACAGGGAGGCCCAGTCAGGTGTTAACTGTGCTGTTCCCCCCCACGTTCACAGGACGGCCTCAACAGCTGCATCCACCACAGCTGAGAACAGACCCCCAGGCCCTCACCAGCTCCCATCTGCAGTGTCACCCTCTGCACCCTCCTGGTGCTGCTCCCCTCCCTTCCCCAGGGGTGAGAACCCTGCTGAGCCCTGACAAAGACACACACCTGGTTAGCACAGGGGTTTCACGGTGTTTATTGATCAAGCATGAGCTCCTAGGCAATTGCACCAGCCACTTGTGCTAGAGCCTGAGGTGTCACACGTCCATCCCCAGCATCAGAGAGGGCTGCAGCCAGCTGGTCACGGTGCCAGCACCTCCACGAGGCCCAGGAACAGGCCCAGCCATGGCCTGGAGACGGGGAGATGGAAACTCAGATGTCCATCTCAAACTGGTCTTGATCTGTAAGGGCATGGATGGATAGAGGAGCAGGGTTAGGATGGGGCTGGCTTGGCAGACAGGGGCAGGCAAAGGGGGCAGGAGCTGGAACTGGGGCTAGGCTGGGAGCTCACAGTGTGCCATGCCCCATGCAGGTGGTCCGTGGGCAGGGGCCGTGGCCCTGGGCTGCTCACCTGGCATGGCCTCTTGGCTCTCATTCCGCTCCTTGAGCTCCTCCAGCTTGACGAGGCTGGACTGGGCCAGGGATGTGACACCGGGGGTCTGGGGCAGGCAGCAGGGAGGGGTCCTGGCCGCGGGTGAATTCTTGCACTCCAGCAGGAACTTGCGGTCGCAGATGATGCGGGTACCTGCCAAAAGCGGGGCTGTCAGGCACTGCTGGCCCTGGCCACCCCCGCCCCTGAGCACCTCAGCCCAGAGCAGGGGGTGGGACCCAGTGCTCGGCCATGGCTCACGGACACATCTGGCTCTGGAGCCACCGTGGGGCTTCCCACAAGGCAGCCTGTGACACCCGTCCTGCCCAGCAGCCATTCCCCACATCATTGCTCCCCTTCAGGCTCCTGAAGCTCTGCAGGATGCAGCACAGGGGGTTCAGCCTCCAAAGCGCTACCCCATGGTGGCCAACATCAGCCACCCCTGTGCTGCCTGGAGGGCTGGGCCAGTCCTGGGGCGCACAGCAAGGCCCCAGCCTGCTGGCCAGGCAGCAGCAGATTCGTGCAGTTCCAGGGTGGAGCAGCAAGGGCTGGGTATCCCATGGTGGGCATCCTGGGGACCCATTCCCATCGTCTCAGCCACCTGCTGCTCCCTGCAAGGGGACAACGGCTGGGTTGGATGGGACACCTCCTCCTCCAGCCTGCTGGGTCTGCAGTGTCCACCTGGGGCACACGCTGCCTCCTCCCCCTGCTCCAAGTGCCTGCCAGCAACGCCTGAGGCCACACCAGCCCATGTGCCACACCAGCCCCTGTGCCACATCTGCAGCCCTGCCATCCCCAGCCCGTCCCAGTTCCCTGCCAGGCTCTGGCAGCAGGTGCAGCCCAGGGTTCCAGGGAGCCCAGAGCTGCTGCCCGAGGTGCCAGTGAGCCCGGAGCTCCTGCTTGGCACCACAAACATCTTACACAGCCCATGCCTGCCACAGCCCCACAGCACCAGGCTGGGCTCCCTCTCCCCAAAGAAGATAACTGAAGGCACAGAAAGGAGCCAGTGCCCACTGGGTGGGCACCTGTGGCTCAACCCAAACATGCCCAGCTCAGGAATGGGGCATGTGCTTCCCTGAGGACAGACAGCGAGAAAAGGACCCGCTCAATGGCTGACCCAGGGGGTCAGGACAGGGAAGGACAACAGGTCTGGGGGAGCCCTGCCACCCAAGGCTGGTGAACTCGGGTGGGCACAGACTCTGGTGTTGCCCCCATGCTTCCCCTGCATCCAGCCAGCCCACCCTGAGGGACCAGCGCTGCACTCAGCACCCCCTGGCACTGCCACCAGCCTGCTCCCCAGAAGAACAAGGCCCCGCCTCTGCCTGTGCCCCCCTGTAACGATGGGGCAGTGATGGCTGAACTTTGAGCAGGATCTTCCTACAAAACTTTGGGGTTCCCTTTTCCATTTAAGTGGAGGCTGCTGGGGCCACTTGGATCTGGTGCCCAGAGCCAAGTCCCCAGGGAAGGAGCTGCATGGGGGAGAACCCAGCAAGGGACCCATGCAGCAAAGAGCAGCCTATGTTAGGCCAGGCTGGGGTGGCCAAGGCTGTTCCAGGGACAGCCCTGTCCCCATCCTGGCTCTTGCCCCCTGGTGTCACAGAGTAGACCTGTGCCACCCACCCTGGAGCTGCAGCCCTCCAGGATGGGGAGACAGTGGCTCCCCAGGATGGGGCAGGAGGAGGTGGCAGTGATTGCTGCAGCCAAGGAACCCACAGAAGTGGGCACCCCACCCCTGCCCTGCACCTCAACACTGCTTGTTTTCAATACAATTGCTGCTAACACATGTCCCCTGGCCATGGCAGGCTGTTAGACTGCAAGGCCACTTCCAACACAAACCTTTCTGTGACTCTGATTCTATGTGTATCTCCTTTGGTGTTGGCACTACCAGTGGGGCAGCAGCAGTTCAATTTTTTTTGCATTTCCTCCTCAAATACCAAGAAAAATATCTGAATATACCATCCAGTAGTGCTTCCGAGGTTGATCTGCCTGTAGTACTTGGATACTGCTTGTGCAGTTTGGGTTTTCAGTACTTCTCTATGCTTTTACTGGGGAAACTCTGCTGCTGCATGAAAGGATTTGTTTGGGTAAGGTGGAAGAAGGTGAAGTCTCCACTTGGTCTGAGGTTGATCCATTGGATTAGACACTGTGCACTGGAGTTTCCTGCTTAAGGAATGGATCCAACATTCTGTGTAGTTACTGCATCACTTTGGAGCAAAAGCAGAAATAAGCACAGAACAAGTGCAGAAAGTGGAGAACTGGGTCAGGAATTAATGTTCATCTTAAGCAGTGTGCAAAAATCCTCTTCTTCCTCACAGAAAGGACTTGAGGAGCTCTCAGCAGATTTACAGCATTACAAGAAGCTTAGAACTGAATCTATTAGGTTTTCCTCAGTGGGAAGCACTTTTCTAAGATCTGCTTCTGGGCAAGTGGAGGAACCCTGCGTTCACCTGTCACTGTTGCAAACCCTTCTTTGCAGCCCTGAGCAAAACCTGATCTCTCAGGAGACCACCTGCCAAAAGTGCCAGGAGCAGCAGAACTAATCCAGAAGGTAAAAACCATAATGCAGAAGCAGGTTAACACCAATAAAAGGCTCACAAGTGACAGGGGGAAGACATCTGTGGCTCCAAACCCTCCCAAACCTGACTGCACCCACGTGCTCAGAACATGACCCTGGGGAGATGCGTCACAGGGCACGGCAGCAGCTCCTGAGGACAAAAACATACAGCCCTTCCCAAAATTCTCACACACAACCTCTAAATGCTGTTTGCCTTTTATTGAGTATTCAGGTAAATATTTCACATTAATACAGGCTACATAAAGTAGAGCCACTATACGACATGAAATTTACTCAGCTTTTCCTTTTAAGTCTGTAAACAATTAAACAGGTATTTACCACCCTAAAAGGTCAAAATCATGTCATCAGCTAGTTCTCTGCTGCATACAAGGAGCATTCAGTAGTGTTTAGCCAAAAGCACTAGTTTTGTCTGATTTTTTAAGTTTGAAGTGGCTAAACTAACTGGAGAACAGAATCAATTTGTATAGGTAAGTCAATTTGTTCTTATTCAATGGGCAATCGAGATTCCATTGTTACAGCCCACAGAAAATTGCTTTGTTAGGCACATGAAAAAAAATCCCCAGGGTTCTTCAAGGTCATAAAGATTCCCAAACCAGGCTAAAAAAGGACAGACCCCCTTAAATCAGTTGACGTACTTGAGATGCATGTTTCCAATGTGAGGTGCCCAGGTGCCAGGCCAAATCTACAGCAAGAAATAAAAAGACAAATCTATTATAAAAACAAATAAAGGTTCCTTTAACAGTGTTTTACCACTGAGGGTGAGCATAAGGCTTCCCTCAAAATACAACCAGACTGTCCAAAGGCAGGAGCTCTCCAGCTCTGGCCAAGGTCTGACTGACATCCTGCAAGGTGCTGAGTATGGATATAAACCCTCTCACTTGTACCAGTCCATGACCTGGCTGAGCAGCCTTGAAATGCTGCTCATTTTACCTGCAAGGTTTGGCACCAATAGCGCCATGGATATTTTATGAACACACACACACACACCGTAGAGAAAAGTCATGCACAGAATCTCAATCCCAGTTTGAAAGAACTGAAGAAAAACCAAATGTGTCACCCAGCCCAAACTGGGTGTCATAGCACCGGGTAAAGCCCCAGGAAAGCACAGGCAGGAAAAGGCAACCACACTACCTGCTGAGCATCAGTACATTCTGTTGAGTTCTGCACAACTTTGATCATGGGATTCCAGGCGGGATCTGGAGTATGGAGCCCGTTGAAGAGGGGCCCTCCTGGGCCATCTGCCAGCTGGGGGTGCGAGGGGATCAGAGTGCCGCCGTACATGGAGATGGGCAGGCCCTGGGGGGACAAGAGAGCGCTGCTGAAGGACGTGGGGAAGGACCAGACAGAGCCAGGACAGCTCCACAGGTAACCTTCCACTACTGGCAGGAATCTCAGCACCGAGAGGGAACACCAGGGCAGAGTATGGAACATGGTGACTTCAAGAGCTGGAGATTCCTGCCAGTTTAGCCTTTTTTCTGAACTGACACCTAGCAGAGGCTGCAGCACACACAGAGTTTTCAGATAAGCCCACAAAGCCAGGACAGCAGTTGAACACTGACCTCAGTGTTCCCTCCTCTCTGCAGCACAGGAGAGCCACAATGCACACAGGGCTGCACTGAGCTGAACAGACTCTGGGTTGAAGATTTTCTCTAATTCCTAACGGCCATCTAAAATAATTCTGCCTGTTCAGAAAGAGCAAGTTACAGAGCAGCTTTTTGCAATTAGGAGAATTCTCATCATGTGTGTGAATGGCTGCTGCTTTGCCACGCAGATGGCAAGGACACATTATGGCTCCTTCTGAAATGTGCTGGGAGTCCTCTCCTCCTGCCACTTCCCTAAGGAAGATGTGGTATTGTGGCCTTGATTTGTGCTGAAAGCATTAAGCAAACTTGTAATCAGCCTCAAGAGCTGAGCAAGCTCTGTGAAACATTTCCAGGAGACTGAGCTTCTGAGAGATGAAACACTGGAGAGTGATGAAGGCCTTCAACTACTGACCACGGAATATCTGCAACCTACAATCTGGCTTTGCTTAGATCTGCCTCCAGGCTTGGTCACCTTTTCTGGTCAGTTCTGGGATAAAAGAGAGTTCAGGGCTGGGGTGATGAGCAATGTGATCAGAGGCACACACAGGCAAAACAGGAGATGCAACAAAGTCAGGCCCTGGTCATTTCATAAATCCAACAACTCTCTGTAACTTACTTTAGAAAAATCCACAAAACTATTTGGCATAGGTTGGTGGAAAATATTCGAGGGAGCCACTATTCCAGAATCATCTCTCTCCATTGGCTGATGCTGAGAAAACGTGCCCGGGTCTGACAGCTGCTGATGCATCGGATGACTTCCCATGACAGGCTGAGACCAACCCGACAAACCCTCTGCAAGGAGATGAAGAATGGCTGATTAAATTCATTGTAGACACTTGAGTAGAGCTCAGCAGCTGCACACACCTAAAGCCACCCAAAGGCACCCTGAAAACACACAGCCACAGAGGGATCCAGGTATCCAGACAAGGGTGGAGAAGATGGGGTCTACACAAACTGCGAAAACAACTCAAATCCAGCAGAGCTCCCAACACTACCTGTAAGCACATACAAGCTTTTCTTGAAGACACACAGCAGTGCTGAGACACAAGTTAACCAAAGTGTGGAGGGCTTCACTGAAGCATATAACAAATGCAGGACTCAAGTGTTTGCATTGAAAGTTACTCTACACCTCAAATGCTGCACCTGCTCCTTTCCACAAAATCCAGCTACCAGGAAACTGCACTTAAAACTTCAGCTGTTTCAAAGTCATTCTTTGGGAACCAAGGCTGCCTGGAACAGAAGTTATCCCATACTGTTCAAGAGTCATGAGGAGATCAATGCAAAACCCAGCATCCACAGCTCTGTGTCCCTGGGTGCATCAGCTGCATCTCAGCTGACACTGTAAAATGTGAGTGGAAAATAAGAGAGAAACCTGGACAGAGGGAGCCAACAGTCACAGCTGGAAACAGCCCCCTTAACAGATAGAAATTGTTTAATCTAAGCTCTGGATCATTCAGAGGATTCCATATGAGATCTCTGCACCATTTCAGGCTCACATGTGCCTGGTGACTTGATCTAGGCTGGGTGAGAACAACCAGCACCAGGAGAGGAAACCACAGTGCTCCCAGTGACCTGTGTTCTCCCTCCAGTGCCACCACAGTGATTCCACTGACCTGTGCTCTCCCTCCAGTACCACTACAGCGCTTCTACTGACCTGTGCTCTCCCACCAGTGCCACCAGCTGTCCCCTCAGGATGTTCCCCATGGGAGTACAGACTGTGGAGCTTTACTTTTCCTCTCCAACCCTCCTTCCAAACACAGTCCTTCTGAGAGGCCCTGGCAGTTTCCCCACAGCACAGGAGACTCACCAGAGACGCTGTTGACCCCGAAGGACCAGATGCCACTGTGGCCCACAGGGGCAGTGAAGTTGGTTCCCAGGGGTGTGGGAGTGACGGAGCCTCCCTGCCGGATCCGGGCGAGCCGCTCTGTCCCGATGGGAGGGGGCACCTTCCTGTCTTGGGTGGCGTTACCCGTTTTTGGCTGGCCCAAGTTAGCAGGTGCAGAAGCAGCTGAGAGGGGCGAAGATGATCCTGAGGAAACTGATGGAATAGGAGATTCACCTGCTGAAAAGAGTATTTCTCTTGCTTAATCACACACAAAGTAGCAAGCATAAATGTCATCCCATTTATTTCCCCAATATTAACTCAAAGCAAATTAAAGGCTTTTTAAGGCAAGCATTCTTCAAGTCTTTCACAGAAATTCTGTCTAGGAATTATTTTAACTCTAAAATCAACATTATAACACAAATGCTTTCAGCCATCAGAATCATGATATTCTCATGACATAGCAGTGTATCTAAATTAATTACAAGAAAGAGTAAGAAACATGGAAGAGTTTCAGGAAGAGGTGAAAACATCAGCCAAAATACCATAAATATCTAAACAGCCTGGTTTTGGTATCCACCACTTCCAGCAGAAGAGAAATCAGACAGCTTCCCAAAGCCACAGGTGTGACCCAAGAGCATAAAGTCCCTCCAACTTCAGAAGCGTCACTGACTCTCCCTGGGAAATCCAACTTCCTTTGAGCACTCATTGAAACATTTTGGTTCTTAAACTCAGAGTGGCAATGAAGTTGCATGCAGTGACATGAAAAACCTCTTCAGCTAAGATTCTGAATCAAAGACCCATATTTTCTGTAAAGCTACTTCCATGTTCTTTCTGATAGGAGGAAAACCCACTGTTACCTTGGATGGTGCTTAATGATTTTGGAACATTTTAAGTATAATTCCAGATCCCAATTAAAAAAAAAGAAAAAAGAAAAAAAAAAAGAAAAAAGGCAAGTATAACTTCAAACCATGGCATACATGACATTTTCACCTGATATTGCACTTGTACTACTTAGAGGGGAATCTTTACCTTGGTGTAATCACCTCCACTCCCCCACAACTTCATGCCCTCTCCTCTCAAGAGCCTACAGACTCATTTTTTTTGCCCAAATATGCCTTTAGTAATGCTACCAGAACTAGTGGCAAGGGAAAAAAACCCACAAAATAGCCCAGCTTGGGATTTGCACGCCATCCTCACAGCTGCTAAAAGCAATTGGAAAGCATTTTGTGCATTACTGGGTAAGTTCCCCTCAAGTTAGAAATCTACTAAAGACAATAGCTATGAATTTATAGTTAACTAAGACAGACCCATGAAGTTCCTACATGAATTTGTGGCGCTTGTCCAAGGATGTGGTGAAAAATGCTGTCTGTTAAAGCTGGGAGTCCCAACAGGCGCTGGCCCTTGAAGGTAAACCCGTGCTCCTTGTATGTTTGCTGAAAAGCCTGTCAAAGGACCTGAAGAAGAAGTTGTAGAGCTGTTGGATGGATCTAGAGAGGGTAAGCCTGAAATAAACATAAATTTGATTAAATATCTCTCTTTGGGAACCTGCTTCAAAGCACCAGAGAAAGCTAGTGCTTCAAATATAATTAAATCATCTCATCACCTTTGGGGGCATCTGCACATGGTAAGGTCATTTTACAGGTGCACGATTCTCCCTTAGAAACCGCAGAAGCATTTCTGGAGGCTCTCTGGTTTGGCCTCAAGTTTTAACAAAAACAGCCATCCCTTTGGTCACTGAAAGAAAATGATCTTAGCAGGGAGGGCAGAGCAGGAAAGTTGGGAGTGGCCACGGTCTTTGCTTACAGAAAGCCACACAAATCCAACAGGGATATAGGGCTCTGTGAAAGTCCCAGGGGAATCCAGCACCAGGGAAGCAGTTCTCTGCAGGATGGGCTTTGCCATCCCATAGGTACCTTCATGTAGAGATCAGTCAGAGCATGCTGTGGCCACAGAGGCTGACGTGGCACAGCACCACAGGGGAGGGGGCTGCTTCCTCCAGGGATGTGAGAGGAACAGAGATGGAGAAAGCATTCAAAGTCCCACAAAAATTACTAGCAAGGGTGAATTACAGTTTTTTTTAATAAGCCAAAGCTTTTAAGTACTTTTCCAAAACGTTGTAAAAGCTCTTATCACACGTTATTACCTGAAAGCAGAAATGGGCATGGCCGTATGTTCACCTGAGTTTAGGGTTTAGTTTCAAGGGCCTATTAAACAAGATTAGTTTCAAAACCATTTAAACAGTTCAAAATGACCACAACCAGGACCAGCCTATGTTGCTGCAGAGTGAGGTTGAAGGTTGTATCTACACACACCCCACCACAAACAGCAGTGCTGCCAGGCAGTACCTTAGGTCAGAAACTAGAGGGGCACCTCTCAGTGCCTGCATAGTTCCTGAAAGCCAGGTCTTTCCCCCCAGTATTATCAACCAAGTCAACCGGATTTACTCCTTCCAGAAGTGCCAGATCAAACCTGCTCACATGGACAGAAATGGTTTGTTGGAGTCAAAGGAGGTATTTTTCTCACTAGCCCAAAGGTTAAAAAGAGAAGCCTCCCTTATAGCCAAGGAGAAACACAATCCCCAGCTGCTGGAACAGGGGTGCTCAGCTCAGGGACCCCCAGCATGGCAGGACAGCCTTCCTGGGTTTGTCACACCACCAGCTCCAAGGCTCTGAGGATGCCAGTGCCTGTGACTGCAGCGTGGCTGACCTGAGTTTGTCTGGAGCTGCAGCCTGGCTCCAGCACAGAGCTCAGGCACCAGCTGACAGCAGCACCTGCAGCCCAGGGCCCTCCCTGGGCATCTGCTGTGGAGCCACTGACTGGACACTCTGGCCACCACTCTGTCCACAAACGTGGCAGCCAAAACACCCCCATGGGGACCAATTCCACCACACACCAAAACACAGACTGGCTGGCAAAACACACAAGATCTGCCCCAGACAGAAGGGTAACAGAGCTGCTGCCACCCATGAGCTGCTGGGTTGCTAAACAGAGAACAAGGCAGGGATTGTGCCAAAAAGCAGCTCTCCTGCAGGAGAAGGATCCCATCTGTCTTTTGATGGCTCAGTAGGATGATGGGTGCACAGCTTTAGGGTACTCAGCTTGTAAAGTGCAATGATTGGACAGCCAAGAGCACTTCAGCACTGCTGGATACACTCTGTGGGCTGAAGGAGGTGTGATAGCCAGAGATGCACAAACCCAGAGGAGTCAGGTCACAAAGAACACTTTTTAACATTACCTTGTCTTTTATGAAAGTGGATGTAAAACTTTGCTCAATATTAGAAATGGCTATTCTGAACAATAACTTACCAAATCCTGACTGCAGTAACAAGCTTCCTATTTGTGTACTTACCAACAAAATCAGGTTTTCTAATACTAAAATCTTCTGCAATACCATGTTCTGCAGCTACTAGGGCTATGAACTCAAACCCCTCATCATGCTCTGAAGGTGTAACTGAGCTTTTGAGAGGAGTGTATTGATCTCATACAAACCCAGCTCAAAATTCAGTTTGTCAAAGACCCCAGGTAGATGTTGGTTACTGCAATGTTACTTGTACCTTTAGAGAAAGGGCCCCAACACTTGGTCACTCTGTGTGAAACAATCCAGCCATTTCACACAGTCCCACACTCGTGCTGCTTCCTAAGCTGGCATATTTCAAGTGTGTGACCCTTTTTTAATAAGCAAGGTTTTAAACTCTGTAAAACACAGAGGACAGAAGTAACAAGTCGATTTCTTTTGGTCTTCCCCACAGCCTCCCCACATGGTTGGGCTAAGCCTGCCCTCAACTGCAAACTGCCAGGACAAGAGACCTAAACACGTGAGACAAATAGGCCATTTCCAGAATGAATCCACAGCCAGTGAGATCTGTGGGGATATCTGTGCCTCAAGGGAACTGGTGAATCAGAGAAAACTCAAGCTGCAGCTGAGTTCACCCATGAACAGGAAAAGCAAACTACCCAAACTCCACCCTGAGGTGAGAACTTGCTAAGAAAAAGCTGGTTTAGTGCACAACCAAACTATATTAAATCTTCATCAAATCAGTTTAGAGGTCATCTCTTAGAAATGCTGATTTGTGGAAAAATTTACCATGGGCCAGCTGTGCAAGAGACACAAAATGCAAACCTCTGCTCCCTCAGGTGTAGAGTCACAGCTGAGATCAGAGGATGGGTGTCCACCTGCTCTGAGGCTGTTACCAACCTCTCTGACCACATGGAATTGCCAGGCCCGGCCCTGGCTGCTCCCTGTCCATTGTGCTGCTCAAATTCTAACTCAGAAAAAGTGTGTTCTGTCTAAATATTTTTGAGCTTCAGTTGAGAACTTCACACATTATCTCCCCCAAAGTCAACTTTGAGCTTTCCCTGACTATCTACCTAACCTTTCTAAGGGCAGAAACAGATTTACACTGTTTTTTAAACACTTACAGTCATAAAGTAGAAAAGGATATATAAAGCAGAAATATGAGAAATTCTCCCCCTTTACAAACAGATGATCTTAACATAAGGGAACAGCAAACTACTTTGCTGCTGTGGGAAGCCCCAGTAACCCCTGTTTGCACATGCAGGATGCCATCACCAGGGAAATCAGCAGATCCCATTCACCGTAAGTTTCCTTTCCCAGGAATTATTTCAGTACCAGCCAACCCCAGTTTAAAGCACTGCAAAGGAAAAGCTGAGCCACTGTCAAGTGGTTCTGGAGCCTGCTGGGGGTCTGGCAGCTCTTTATTAACAGTCTCTGATGAACAAGGTCCAGTTACTTTATCTTACACATCTGGTTCTGCTCACTACGCTGAGACTGGACATGGCATGGAGCTCTAGGTGTGCCCTCAGTTTGCAGAGCTATACAGCCCAAATTAAACAATTAAGAAAACTACAGTCATAGCAAACACCCCAGCTTTGTTGCTAAAGCCAGTCAGAGAGGAGTGTTCTGGTTTGCAGAAGTCCTGCTCATTTGTCAAGCAGCTGAGAGGAAGGGGAAGATCTTCTGAAGATCTTCTTTCCTTACCATTGTATCTTCCAAAGGCTCCCTTCTCCTTTAGTCTGAAAGTCAAACTATTTGTCCCAGCCCAGCATTCAGGTCCTAAAGCTTTAGCCCAAACACCCAGCACACACTGTGTGGGTGAGGATGACTGCAGAGCAAGGCTCTCCAGACATCCAGCTCTGGGCACCCCAGAGCCACCATGGCAAGGACAAAGGGGTGGCACAGAATAGATCTCTTGAGGGTCCCTTCCAACCAATGGGTGCAGTTGGTTGTCTGCAACTTAGTTTGACCACTGAGAAGATAAAAATGCTGCAAGGCAGAGCACAGCAAGGGCAGGGAGCTCAATGTCAGTGTTCCTAACTCATTTCAAATAAATCCAGATGTGCTAATACTGCTATACTGAAGTTCTGAATAAAACACCCCATGCCGTAGCACACTGATGAGCTCCCCAATGTAAGCTTATTAAAATCCCAGAGCCATATCAAGAACCAAAATGCACAGAGGGTTTACCCTCACTGAGTCAAGCTGGAGTCTCACATACAACACAGAGCACCTGCATGCAGCCACTGCTGCAGCTGGAACCTCCAGGAGTCCTCAGGTTTGGTGTCACCCCACACTATGTTTCATTCCAGCCCAAACCCTAAAATGGATGCTATGCTACAAACAGGTGAGAGCATTCCTGTCCCACACAGAGGACAAGCTGTGCAACAGCTGCAATCTTCCCAACACCTAACAGCCTAGAAGAGCTGAAGAAAAAAAAAATCATCAACATTTTAAAGAGCACTTGGAAAAAACAGGCCATCCTTATTACATGAGCATTCTCTGTCTGTCATTTGTAGACTACTTCCCCATCAGTATGATGATCAAAGTGCAATGGCTGAAGAAATAATTTTGTCCGGTGCATGATCTTAATGACTTACCTACAGGACTGGTTGAAACCCGTTGGGAAGGAGGCCTGAAACCAGGAGCCTTGGAGTTGTCGGGATGGACGTTTTCCACATGTCCTAGCACAGAGTTATTCAGAAAGGTAGACTGAACAGTGAAAGATGGGTCAGCTGCTGCTCGGGTAGAGAGTGGACAGTCTCCCCACGCTTGGTTAGCTGGCACCTGGTTGCTATCAAAAAGACTACTAAAGTGATTGAAGAGCGTTGCTGGCCCAAAGGCAGGAGGCAATGATTTGTTTGCTGGGTTAATGTGCATCTGAGAACCGTTCATAACGTTCATGGCTGACGAAAGCTGCACTGCAGCAGGTGGACCTTGAGAAGGTGTTAAAGGAACTTGATTCGTAACAAAAATAGACTGAGGATCTTGATGGAGGTTTGCATTTGGTACCACTGAATAGAAAGAACCTCTGGACTGCATCCTGTGAGTAACTCGAGGTGCTGGTACAGCTACTTGAGGTAAGTTACTGTTGTCCTGATTATCTGCAACAACTGACCTGGGCGACGCTAAGCTTAGAGGAGCAGTTTCTGAGCTGGATGAAAAAGGCATCGACATGGAAGGGCTGATCTCGGCCATGCTGGTTGGCAGAATTTCATCTTGGGCGTTGCTGAGCGGTGCGGGGCTGCTCGCCGGGCGTGTCTCGGTGCCCCCTGAGCTGCTGCTGGCTGACACACTGCAACTGCTTGTGACTGAAGCTGGTGCACACGCGCTTGTGGGCGGCTGCTCAGGGGTGGGCACCTTCTCCTTGGGTGCTGAGACAGCCGAGAACGAGTCCGCTTTCAGGGCGGAGTGCTGCGCTTGCGGAGCTGTAGATGGCAGGAACGCCGTGGGCACTTGCCCGTTGTTTGTGGGGGCAGAGGAAGCTGAGGGCAGAGTGCTACAGGTGCTCGTCACAGTTGAGATGGCTGTGGCTGCAGCGCTCGTCTTGGGGACGCAGGCAAAGAGCTGCTTCCTGACCGAGGAGGGAGTCCGGTTACTGGTCACACACAGAGGCTGGGTGGAAGCAGCTACAGACGAGATGGTGACGGGACAACTGGACGTAGGTAACCCAGGAGATTCTGTCTGCAGAACGTTTCCATTCTGAGTACCCACACGGCTCGAACTGTTATGCTTTGGAGAGCTGTTCGTGCTGCCAGGGTTAACTGGTCTCACTGGGAATGGTCCCCAAGTGTTCGGTGAAGGTGAAAAGGTTCCTCCAAACTGGGCCATAGGTAAGCGAGGGTGCCGGATCTGTTGCATAGTTTGGGCAGCCAGCAAGGCAAAATGAGGGTGAGAATAAGCAAGAGGAAGAGACACCGGAAAAGATGAGCGCACGTTCGCTGGGACATTCTTGTTCAATTTGTTAGGAGGCTGGAAAGTCGATAGTGTTGATGACTGCGACGTGACCAGGGGCGGTGCTCCGAGAGGAAACGAGTTCTTGTTGGAAGCAGTCGCAGTGCTGACCCCAGATGAAAAGTTTGCGTGGATTGATTTGGAACTCGAAGCAGGTGTTCTTATATGAGTTTTAGGAATCAAGTCTTCCAGTTCCTTGGCAGGATCTTGAATAAGGGCATTGATGAGCTGCACTGCGTATCGCGTGGACTCTGTACCACCCCTAGATTAAACACAAACAGATTTATCTTTTGCAAAAGGAAACCTCGCTTTGCGCAATGTTCCGTAGCCTCAATCTTACACTGATCTGTAAGGCTATTGTAAGTTTACTGCAGTAAATTATTTCTTGACTTCTGTTTGTCTTAAGGATTATCTTTGAAGTCGACTGTCAGCGTATCTTGGCAGCAGGAATTTATGTTCTGTTCTAGAACAAAGAAGCTAAATAGATCCTGCCTTAGAAAGCAAACAAACTTTTCAATAAATGACACTGTGGACTAACTCAAGACTTTCATTTTGAGATACTGTACCTTATAGTGATCATTCTCTCTCCATTCTTATCTTTTTGCTTATCAACATCAATGTGGGCACCAGTGACATCTTGAATTGCTGTGATGTTGCACCCACCTCTTCCCATTATTCTAGATACGACAGAAGCTGGGACTGATAATTTCTTTGACCTATATCACAAAGATCAGAAATCTGTGAAATGCATTCAATCTCCAAAGACAGACAAAACCCCTCTGCTGTCTGACAATGGCTGAAGAAATATTTTTAAGGCAGTAAGTTGTTTTCTGCTGATCCTTTCTTCACCGTTTGGAGCCTCTCTCAAAATCCTGCACTCAAATTACTCAGTCAGTACCTGACAAGGATTCTCCAAAAGTATTTATTCCACCACTATTGTAACACAGATATATGAACCTCACACTACTTCAGAACCCCTTTTGGATTTTATCTTATCTTGAGTACCTCTCCAAAGTGAGACAAATCCTTAGCTTATCAACCTGAATTTGCATAAGCAGTGCTGCTTCAAACATAAAAGCCCATGGCTTAGCTACTTTGACTGTTTATAGCAAGGAGAAGGTGGCTTTCCAGTGTTTTCCCACTGATCAGCTCTGGATCCACAACCTTTTAGTATACACCTCTTTCAGACCTCAAAATCTGGAAGTGCAGTGTCACCAATAAACAATGGTTGGAATTGTCACTCAACAGGACTTAGAAAAAACCTGTTTTATTTTAAACACCTGAACACATGGAAATGTTCTAAAGCAACACCTCATGTTGCTAAGGTATTTTTTCTTTCCCCCATTCCTGCCAGGACAGCACATTGCAACCCTTCCCATCCTCAGAACCTCCAGTGCATGCACCCAGCTCTATCCCAAAGCTGATTCCACTTCCAAAGCTCCCCTCTCAAGAGAGACATCTCAGTTACTCCCTCCCCAAACCAGAGGCGTTACCTAAGTTTCAAGAACACCCACATTTCTCACAGGGCTCCTGACTGCACCTTGGTCTGCTTCCACCTCAGCCCACCAGGGACCTCTGGCAACCCCCCTCAAGGAGGAATTTCTTTTCCAGGAGAGCCCACTCCAGTGCCCAGTCCCCTCCCACCCATCATCCACAGCCATTTCCCTCCCTCCTTCCCTCCCTCCTAAGGCTGATGGTTTTGACCTAGAGAAGTGTCCCAAAAAGTACCTTTTTGCTCCGGAACAGCAGCGCCCTCCTCTCTGCAGCTGAAATTGCTCAATTGGTGTTGGCTGCAGAGTGTTGCTGGGGGGAGGGTCTTTCAAAACTCTGCCCACTTGCCTGTCAGGGGCAGAAGGGATGTTTGCATTGATTACTTTGACAGACATCCCTTCTAGCTGGTGTTCACTCACAGGGAGGGAGAAGAAGAATTCTTGTTGAGACCAGAAGAGATTTTAGCAGGGGATGGCACCCATTTATCTATGGTCACCAACAACCCTCTTTGGCAGGACACACTTCCATCAGTCAGGGCACTGCAGACCGCAGTGCAGAACATTGTATGAAATGTTCCTCATGGCACAGGGCCTGATTCCTCATGAAAGAGGACAGGGCAGGTTCTGGATGCATGTCTAGAACACTGCCAAGGCCAACACATGAGCAGACAACACCCACGTGAACATTTGGGCTGAGCAAAAAAAAAACCTGAGAGCCCCAGGAGAGCAGGAGCAGCCCCAGGTCAGAGGGGGTCAGGGCTGTCTGAGGGGTTCCTGCCTGGCTGCCACCACACACCCAGCAAGGCCACGCCACTGTGGAGAGCCCCATTGGTGACCACATCAAAAGGCAGAGACCAAACCAACTCTAAGAGTTCAAACACATAAATTTTCATATTGAACTGCCTTTTTAATCTTTATTAAGAACAGTCTGTGGCTTCCACTAATCTAAATGCACTACGCCCTCTGTACACTTAATATTCTTTGCACATAGCCTAAAATTCTTCAAAATGAGCACATCTGGTCATTGCCACTGCAGAACACAAAAGCAGGAGGGCTTCCCTAAGTGCACCCAAAGCATCTGACACTAGTATGTTCGTGCTGTGCTCTTTTTGATAAAGAGAACAAAAAAAGCAAAGCCAGATGATTATTCTAGTTACAAGCAGTACAGAACATAAAGTTCACAGAAGAGGTACTGGGGTGTTAATGGCCATACAGTAGAAGCCAGTACATTTTCAAAGGAAAAGATTGCTTTACAGTAAATCTTTAAATCTCACAGTATCTCTAAGCACTCACTATATGGTAATTTTTCACTGAATCAGTGATCAAGGTCACTGCCCAAAGCACAATGAATTTTGGCCTTGAAGGGATTAATTGCCTCTCCTCTACTCACATCCATTCTGCTCCCTCCCCCTTTTATCTTGTCCCCACATCCTTTACTCCACTAAAGTCACATGTTTTCTGTATTTTCTCATGCCAAATACAATGTTTATGTCATATTCACATTAAGTTAGTCAGGAGCTACTACAGACTAGGGCTGCAGTTGGTTTTCCCAGCACTGCAAGAGAAGGTGGGATAGATTTTATCATAAGTTAATTCTTCAGTTATATAATCTTGCTACACATTCTAAATTTGAGAATACTTAACAAGCTAAAAAGCTCACAGACAGTTTTTAAACATAGTAGTAAACTCTTTACCTTCTAACCACTTCTTTCCAGCCTTCTTCTCTTTTCTGGCCTCTTTTTGGACTGGTCAGATTCAGCTTTACATTTGGAGAGGTCAGAGGCAGGGAAACAGACTTATAAGTAGTCGACAAAGAATTCGAATGACCTTCACCATCAAGTCTGGGAAGAGAAATGTGCTGATTACAAATTACAGAATAAAATGACAGCATGCAGCTTACATTCCTGCAGCTTAAAACTAGTAGCATGAACTGTTTCCAGAAGAACCACCTCTAACAAGGAGTCAGAAGGATGCATTTAGCTTGTCCTGCTGCAGTGAACTGCACAGGACCCCAAGGCTCTTGCAGCAAACCTTGGATGGAAGGTCCAAGGCAGAAACAATCTATGTTTGCAGAACAGAAGAGAGACAAATTCCAATTTTTAACATTCCTAATGGGAGCCCAAAACACACACCCTCTAACCACAAGGGTTGATGAATCCACTCATTCTGCATCTAACTCAAATCTGGGGAAAAACAGGAAAAAGAAAAAATCCTAACTCTATTCCCCCTCCCAGACAAGCATCTCAATCAATCTGACAACAGCCCTGTCTCACTGCCCTTCCTGATGCCATAATGTCTGTGTCCTCATTGAAGCTGGCCTCTCTGTCAGCCCAGTGTTCTGCAGATCAACCTCCCCACCCTCTCCCCTCCCTCAGTGCAGAAAATGGAAAGAGAAAGCAAAACCATGGGAAATCAGACTTGTGTTAGTTAGAGGTAAAAACAAACAATGACTACAGACCCACATGGGATCTAAGCTTTCTGATTCAGGCCAATGACCTCTTCAGAAATTGGTGTTGTAAAAGTTATCAGCACATTCCCAGGTAATTGAATGACCTTTTGAACCATTCATGTGACCCCTGTACATTCCCTGAGTTCTTCTGACTCTCACCTCTGGCTCGACAAGGTTATATCAAACTGGCCATCAACCTGGCAGGTGAAATGCTCGGAATCATCAACTTCTTCTCTCCTTAAAAATAGAGATTGCAAACCAAACGAGTTAATGATGAAACCATAAAACAATCAAAAGGTAACAAAACCACTTCTGTATGTGGATGATAAGTAAAGCTGACACTTCCTTATGAAATTCCCAGCATATTCACTTTAGGATCTATTCTGACAAAGCTGTCAATGCAACATGGATGCTTAGAAAGTGCAGACAGAAAAGGCCATTTTGTCCAAGGAGTATTAAAAATTAGACAATAATTACAAAAAAATCTTGTTCTTACCATTTTAAAGAGGTTGTGTTCAACAAACCTAACACAGCTATACAAATCAAGCAGCCTCTGGGAATGTACAGTTGGTATAGAGCTTAAGCTACAGAAAATTGACACTGTCCCAGGTGGAGCCTTGTGAAACAACAGAGCAGTCTCACCTTGTTGGTGTTTTGGAAGCAGAGGTGCTGTTTTTTTCTTCCTGAGAGGGGATGAGCAGGGAGGCGTAGCGCCGCTCCGAGGAGTTCGTATCCATTGTGAAGTTCAGCTCTTGGCTCTTCCCTCCACTGCTGCTTTCACTGTTGCAGTCTGTGCTGTCCAGGTTATCTGAATCGCTGTTCCCACTCGCACCACCACCTCTTGGCTCTCCGTTTATTTTGTTTTTATCTGCTTTTTGCTGTGCTAGAGATATATGCTGATCTGGCAGAATTATCTGCATATTCTGAGGAGTCTCTTTCGTTTTATTTTTCTTATTTTTTCTATTTGTGCTGGGGGTAGTCACCACATTAGCTCTCTTCTTCCCAAAGGCATTTGTGAAGGTAGTTGAAGTCGCAGAAATTCCAATTGTAGTTGTTGTAGTTGCACTTGGAGGCTCTATAGGAACTTCTTGCTCCACTGAAAGAAAAGCAGTTTATGTAGGATCAGAACTCACAAAATAGAGAAATCAGTGCCCTCACTGAACACACTACAGCTGAAGTTATGCTCCTTGCTGAGCTATCAGAATAGCATCAAATTCAGCTGTAAATCCTCCAAGAATGAAAGACTTTTGTGAACAAAGAGGGGGTGAAAAAATGAGCAAAGGAGTTTTGCCAGGAATTCTGACTGTGGAGGGAAAATCCAGGGCAGCAGCCATGCAACACTGTCAGATATGAGAGACCAGCTTTCAAACAGATTCCTTTACCTTGATGGTTAGAAGAAGGCACCTCCACAACTACATTGCTCATAGAAACACTTGTTCTTTACCTTCATCATCGTTTTCTTCTTCATCATCATCTTCTTGCAGTTCCAAAGTCTCCTTAGGCTTGTTTTCTTCATCTTCTTCTTGTTTTCTTTTTTGTTCCTCTTTCTTCTTCTTCCTCTTCTCCTTTCTTTTCTCCCTTTTGGCTGCAAGAGCTTGTTTTCTGCTCTCCTCCCTTGACTATGTAGGAGAAAAGAATCCATATTTAAACATTTTCACACAGACTAAATTTTACTTATAATTCAGATATTTCCTAGAGATCTGGGGCGGGGAGGGGGAAGGAGAAAGGAGAGAGCACAATGAACTAGAATGATTTTGGCACATACTGAATCATTTCACAGAAACTGAGCAGACCTTATGCAACAACGGGACCAGCTGGTCCCAAAACTTTTAAGGAATGATTACAAAGTAATGACCAAACCAGAAGTATTACAAAAATACAGTTTTTGCTGGAAAACCAGAAAAATCTCTCATCCTCTCAGTCCTTTCTCAAACAAACATTTCATGAGCTCAGTGGTATTTTTGCTGTGATGCTCATATCTTTGATTCAAAAGTCAGAACTCAGAAGAGTATTTTACATAAAATGGCTCTAATTTTAACCAGTCACTTTTTTTTAAATATATGGCATCAGTCATCTGCTGCACTGTTTGTGCACAGCAACTGATGCGTGTTTAATAAGTCCACAACCTAGAAAATTATAAACTAATGTGAAACTTGTCAAAAACTGTCAGAACCTCCATTAAGAGAGCCCACTCAAGAGTGTGTTACTCTAGAACAATTTACAGTAATCTCAGCAAGGGAGAAGGGGATTTTCCTCACTATCTGCTCAATTCCCCAGAGCAGAAGTCCATGAAATGCTTATGGACCATGATTTACACACCATGAGACTGAAGACCTCCCTTACTCACACGAGTGAGGTGATCCCAGAGAACTACTACCTAAGGAACTATTGGCAAGTCCAAGCTTTCCTACAAAGGACAATAGAGTGGCTGAAGCAGAAGTCAGTTCTAATGTGCCACCCTCAGTATGTGCCTCATTTGTGTGATCCATCAGGGGAAGGAACACAGACACAGTCAGAGCATGAAACCTGACTGCCCCAAGAAGCACTGAAGGAAATGCAGCCTAGAGATTCACACACAGTTCAAACATTGCTGCACAACAGCAATGCTCTACTCACTTTTTCCAGGTCTAGCTCCTTCAGCAGTATAGTTGCATTTTTATTGGCCTCTGCAGCCTGCTGGTCTTTAGCTTTCACAATTGTCTCCACACACTGGTGGCACTTTTTCAACAGGTCCTGAAATGCAAACTTGTCTTACTACCACCGTAATAAACAACAACTGAGGAGTGAGGCTTGCTCTACAAACATGAAATTAGCTCCCCTGTATTGGTAAACACACAAACTATTCCACAAAATAGGATCTAAATGCTGATTTGCTATTTAAATGCTGTATTAAAAGGGAGACATGCACAAATCTCCAAATCAGATGTATGTGAGCAAACATGTACGTTCAGTTTTTGAATATTTAAGAACTTCCCATGGATATTTCTGCCAGGGTCTTCTCCCCAAGTCCAACTCACCTTGTCCGTGATGGTCGCTATGTAGCGCATGCACTCAATATCTGAAGGAAACTGGTTCACTTCTTTCACCAGGAACTGAACTACTTTCACATGCCCCTAGAACAGCAAAGAAAAGTCATTAATCTTTTGTATACAATTGTCAACATTCATCATCAAAATACCAGTTTGATCTCTCTTAGTTCAATGCAAAAGGCTGAAAATAAGCACATTTCTGGTAAGCTGCTGTTTGGGAAGAAGGGCAGTTACTGATTGCTCAGTGCTGACAGCACAGCCACTCTCCTGCTTCAGGGTAGCAAAGACAAGCTCTTCCACAAGTTATTTTTTATTTTAAAATACAAGGACCAGAGGAAGATCTTAATGGTTTTAGTAACAGCCAAAACAGCCCTCTTTAGACACCATCTGTCACCCAATCCAGTCTCTTGCCACTCCTACCATGGAGCTGACTTAGATTGTTCAATTCCAGGCTCAGTCAGATCAGGGAACTGAGCCATCTGAATGTTATCCTGGCAAGCACATTCCTCTGCTGCTGGGGTACACTGTGCAAGCACACAAAGCACCCAACTGTTGCTTCTGAAGTTATGTGAAAGCAAGGCAGTGTGAAAGCAGGGGCAAGCTCAGCATTTTTGTTTGTCAAAAAAGCTGCACGCTTATTTGCCATTTTGTTAAAGGCAAAGCAGCTACAGTTAATAAATTCCTCAGCTATAGCCATGCTCCTTGCATCCAGCACCACAACTGATGGCACCATCCCAAAGCAATGTTCTTCCTGCCACAAAGAAAAGGCAGTATATGACAAAAGAGCTGACTACACAGTGTCCCATCACAACAGATTAGGAACAGAACAAGAGAAGCACAAAGGAATCAGGACAGCTTATTGCAGACTGGCATTGTGTTCATCTCAAAAGCAGGAGTGAAAAGAGCAGCACAGACTGCAGAAATACGGAAATCTCCAACAGTCAAAGTTTTTGCACAGTGTACAACTGGAAATGATAAAGCTAACATCATTTATGGACCAAAGTTTTTCAACTCTCAAAAACTGGATCTGTGTGAAGTACAGTGATTATGACTTTGAAGCAGGTATTTTATGGAAGCAGTAATTTTGCCATGTTATATTTGATTCTTCCAAAACCAATTCGGACTCAGGATGAAATGAGAGGCACTGCTTTGAAAATATAAAAGAAGTTGGTGTCCCACCTTGCGAAATGCTGACATAAGAGGGGTAATTTTCCTGTTATCTGCAGCATCCACGTCTGCTCCTGCTTGCACAAGCAGCTGGACCACGTCGTAGTGGCCGCCGTTAGCTGCCAGCCACAGCGGCGTGTTCCCTTTCTTGTTGCGAACGTCGATGTGTGCCCCCCTGAAAACAAACCCAGTGAAAAGGGATGAGTAAAGGTGCAAGTCAGAGAGCAAGATCACAAAACACCAGAGTACAACTGGATATAGAACTTTAACAAATGAAATGCAGGCACAAGATATGAAATTCTGTCCCTGAAATCTGCTGTTTCACTTGCAGGGTAGTGACAAGGGGATTATTTAAACTTCCCTGACAGAAATGAACACTCATTCCTACTGCACCAGTGATATGCAACCAGTTTTAAAAATATCAGTGTGGTGACTACCCACAGGACAAAGCAGCCCCTTGAGATGTTAGCAGCACACTGGGTTATGCTTGAAAAGCTCGAGAGCTACTTCCAGGCTTTGCCCCCCAAGTGCCAGTGAGGAAATGCTCATGTGGGAGTTGCTGGATTCATACACAAACAAGCTGTCCAAGCCAGACGCTGTCTGCCTGGTCCCAGCTGCCTGCTTTGCTTAATTAACCCTGCAATAGTGAGATATTCCAGGATAACACTGAAGAGTAGGGAACAGATTGAACATCCTACTTTCAATGCTTCCCATTCCCTTTGCTCTCAGGTGCATGAGGTAATGTAAATAAGAGCACCCTTGCCACAGAGGAATACAGATACAGAACAAATGTGCCACTAATTATTAGTCATAGATGCTTTGGACTGGGAGTGACCTGAAAGCTCATCTTGTTACAACCCCCTTGCCATGGGCAGGGATGCCACCCACCAGATCAGGTTGCTCAGAGCCCCACCCACTCTGGCCTCAAACACTTAATGAGAAGAAATGATTTACCGGTTAATGAGGAGCTCACAGAACTTGTAGTGACCCTTATCTGCTGCAATTGTTAAAGCCGTATCTCTTGAGGAAGGCACGGGTGGGGCATTCACATCAGCTCCTTTATCAAGGAGAACCCTTCCAACCTCTGCATAGCCTCCTGAAGCTGCTTCCATCAGAGGTGTGAGACCAGTCTGTGCAAAGAGAACGAGTTACTCTGTGAAATCTGCACCATATACTTCAGATAAGACATAAATGATTCCTACGAAGGGAAATCAGATTTTTATTTAGCTGCTTATATTTAGTTTAGGAGCCTAACTTCAAGCAGTCTCTTCCTCAAAAAAAGACCCCAAAGACCCAACCAAAAAAGCCCCCAACAACAAAACGAAACACCCACACACAAACCAACCAAACAAAACCAACCCAAAACCCAAACACTCTTGGGCTTTGATTTATACAAACCCAAGCAAACTGTTGACTAAGCACCACCAGATACCTGTCTCAACAGCAAATGCAAAGTTTATAACAAGATCTCTACAACAGAGGTTAGAACGGATTCAAATGAAGACACAAGTGTTTCCACAAAAATACTCAGAAACTGGCTTTATAGCTTTTCTCTAGCCTCCCTTGGCACTGAGACTGATCTGGGCCCAACTTAGTTGCCAGGTCAGACTTAAAAAAACTTACACCAGCTGCTAACATGCCCAACTGACCATTTGAGAGCTGGCTTTTATCCATATCCCCTTTTCTCCAGCCACAGTCATTCCAGAAGCAGGCGGGGTAGACAGACACAGCAATTATTTCAGCAGCCTTAGGAGTTACCAAAAATTCCTTTGTGCTGGGGAAATCAGTCTGGCTGTCTACACAAGCTTTAAGCTTGCTTTATGGCAGGAGACACAAAGCTGTCCCAGAGCACCAAAGGATGGGACCTGTGGAGCATTTCAGAGGCACAGAAGGTCACAGTACTGAAGCCACGGGTTCTACAGCAACGTAAAAGCTTTACAAAGTTTGACTGCACTACTTCTGTTGTAGACAAGAAGTCTGTTCTATATGAGAATCACAAGCAACACTATTCTGTTCCTGCCTAGACTTCACTTGCATGTAAAAATATCTGTATCTGTTCTGTTACTGAGTATCACGTCAAGTTTAAACCTAAAAAAGTCTAGACAAGAGTCAATCTAAGGTTCATTATAAACTCAGAAGGACCAGTCAGCTTTTCCCTAATGCAAAAAATTCATCATCATTGATGCTTTTCTATTTCTTAAAAGAAACCAAACTTATTTCAGAACATTTAAGTGCCCTGATGTAACAACTCCTCTGAGCCCTGAGAGGCTCAAAGTAACAGGAAAATCTGAAGAAACTTGATGACTCAGAGGCAATAAGTCATAAGGAAGGGCAAATCCCCCACTTACCTTTGCCCTGTGCTCGACATTGGCCTTCCTGTCCAGGAGCAGGCTGACCACCTCTGCCCGGCCCTGGAAGCAGGCCAGGGTCAGGGCTGTGTTGCGGTTGGTCTCGATTTGGGCGTTAATGTCAGAGCCCATATCAAGCAGCAGCTTCACGGCAGGGACGTGGCCATTCATGGCAGCCAACATCAGAGGAGAAATCCCCAGCTTGCTGCCAGTCCTGAGGGAGAGAAACAAACTGCAGTGCCCATGGCTAAAGAAAAGCTCTGGGAACTGTAAGTGTATCCAAGGGCAACAAAATATTCTGTTTTAAGTCAGAAAGGAACATGTAACCTACACAAAATATAGGCACTGACCTAAAACAGTAGCATTTTTAATTGATTAGGAGAAACCACCAGAGGAGCTATATGCAATAGACAAGTGCAATTTATAAACAAGGAAAATACATTTCAGCTGTCAGACATTCTGATGGCTGAGGCAGACATGAGCCTTAAGCTACATAAACTAAAATCGAGGCTACATCTGATTTTTTCAAAGAAAAACGTGCTTCTAGCACAGCTGTAGCTTGAACTTTCCCTAGTTAAGAGTTCCCTTGCTCTGTCTGGTGTTAGAATATATGCTAGTTTTCTTAAAATGAATAGAGAGCAGGCTTAAGAGACACTGCTGTGTAAATTTGTTCCTCTGCCTGAAAAAGACATCTTCAAACACAGAAGCTGCCCTGAGCTCTTTAGCTGCTTCCTTGACGTGGTTCTATTGGAAATGGTTTGACTTCCAGACCTCAGAATGGTGCAAAAGGGAAAGAATAGGTTTGCAAACTATAATCCCTTAAAACTTAAGTGTAAGTCAGATGAAGTTTCTGACAGTTAAAGGATTTTAAAGCATGAAGATAATATGAATATAGAAGATGTCATCAGAGTAGAAAGACTGTTGCAAGGAGGTCTGAAAGCACCTGAGATTCCAACCTGTGCCTCAGGATGGAGTCAGCAGGGAGTGCCTGTGCCACGCTGCAGCTCAGCTGGTACATGGTACATTACCTGGAATTAATTTCTGCTCCAGCATTGAGAAGAATCTTGATGATATTAACATAGCCACCAGATGCAGCAAGGCTTAACGGCGTGTAGTCAGACACATTCCTGTGTTCCTTATTTGCTCCCCGGGCCAACAGCAAATCAACAACCTGAAAAGACAGGATGAGTATTAACAGACAAATTGTGGCCTTTGCTGTTATCCATGGGTTGAGAGGATGTTATCACAAACTTTCCAATGTGCTACCAGTTTCCCTTGTCAACAGACAAGATTCCATAGGAAAATCTCCACCCTCTTCTGCTTGACTTTTCCCTGTCTCTGTACAGCCCTCACAGCCCATGATCACAACAGCTGAGCACCTGTCTGCCAGAAAAATTATTTTACCTAAATAAAACTGCAAGGCTTTAAATAATGAAGCACTTCCTGGGAATCTTAAGTTTGCAAACAAGAGATCTACCCCACTCCCATAATGTCTCACAATGCTTAAGCATCTCTTTCAGAAAAACTCATCTGACAACTTGAATTCAAATGACATTTGAGCCAAGTCTGACATCTGTATTATATGAAATTTCCAAAAATATGTGGTAAAAATCTGAGTGACTGATGTTAATGGAAGCAGAATGAGGAAGGACTCCTCTATCAGAAATTGCTTAAGAGAAATCAAATGGGAGAAAATGAAAACATTTTGCTGATGTACTGTACTTAAGTGGGCCTCAACTTACTATTAACATAAGCTAGGTGATTTCCAAACAAACTAGACAAAAGGCTGTCTTGCTAAGCCAAAAGGTATATTATAATATATTATAATATATTATATCTATATTATAAGAGGTAGATCCTGGCATAAAGAAGAAAAATAACGAGGAAGAACAGAAGACTCCAGTTGTTCAATACATAATGCTACTACTACAGGCCATGTTGATCTTGCCTTTTTTATGAGAAGCACTTTTACTGTTAAAGATCTGCAATTCAAAAGAAAAGCAGAAACTTTCCAATTTTGGACAACTATTTTAATCCTTATATTAATCTACTACAGAGTCCTTGGCCATCTCCATGCCATCTCCTAAGGCACTATGCACATGACTGAAATAGGAAGGATTTAACAAATCTTACTTGGACAACAACACACACACACACATCTGACAGAACTCTGAGATGTCCTTAAAAAACTGGTACAGTGTGTTCTGCATTGCATCTGCACTTAGCCCTGTACATTATCACTAAAGCCACGTACTGCCCACACAAAATCTCAGTTTCTGTCCTGGTATGCCTGCACTGGCTGTTTCAGGTTTGAGAACAGGCAAAGATGGATAAGGGAAGTGCTCAGTGAATGAAGTTATTCAATAAATATCTGCCTCCCTCACAGAAGTACTTACAGTGAGGATACACTGACTGAAGAAAGACCACAAGTTATCACAAGTGACCATGACCATTAACTAACAAAAACTGGGATAGGCAAGGGAGAGAAGAAAAAAAATCTTAAATTTCTTCTTCCTTTCTTGGAAGAGGAAAAAGCCTTAAATTAGCTACACTTAGAGAGGTGAAAAACCTTCCAGAAAAAAAGCAAGATGTATCAACAACAGAAGAAACCCAACACTGTACAAAAAACCCTCTGTGCAAGTAACAAGGGAAGGCCTTTGAGGAGAGGTCTGTACCTCCTGGCGTCCACCGGAGCATGCCAAGGAAAGCGGAGTATCCTTTGTGCGCTCCGACTGTGCTTCTATGTCCCCACCTTTGTCCAGGAGAATTTCCACCACACCAACATGCCCAGCAGTTGCAGCCAGAATCAAAGGCGTAAAACCTAGTAACATGAGATTGCATTAAAAAGCAACCTTGAGTATCTCAGAAGTATTATTAAGGAGCAGAAATGCACAAATGGGTTCATTCACAATGACTTCTGTTGATTGTGTCTGTTCCTCAGACTGGGGGGCTCCTAGTGGATGCCACAATCTCAGAGCCTTTCCCAACCCTCTTCTGATCCTGTCACATTCAGGCTCTGATTCCAGCCAAAGGCTCTTCAAAAGAAATCTAAACAGTGCTTGCAGTGAGCAGTTTGGATTAAGCTCTGACCAACTCCTCTCCTTGGAGAAGTCATGGCTTTCTCCATAATTACTGTTTAATAAAGCTCCAACCAGGGACCACATCTGCCCTGTGTGTGTTGCTGATTGCCAGTGGTCAGTATGAGCTCCAACACACGTGGTGTGGTGGTTTAGTTCTCTCAGCTCTAAAAGATGTGAGACTTTGCTGAACTCTGCTCCTGAGAACGATACCCAACCTGACCACTGCCACCCCTCAGCTCTGTCAGCCAAGATTGGATGGTTACCCCCATCAGCTCCTCTATCCAGCTTCCCAAGGTCATTTGTAGAGGGTCTCAAAATGCGAGACAGAAGTGCCTCACATTTCACAAATCTGCTTAAGATCCCACTCAGGTGCAGATGGAAGCTCACTGGCTTTGTATGAGCAGTGTTACTACGTGAAGTACAGGAATGCAGCTCACATTTTGAAATTCACTGTTTCAAGCTGTGTTATGGCTTTCACTCACCCTTCTTGTCTCTGTGTTCAATATTGGCACCACGGGTGATCAGCACAGACACGAGCTCCTCGTGCCCTCCCGCGCACGCCAGGGTCAGCGCAGTGTCGTGATTACTTTCAGTCTTCACAGAAAGGAAAGACAGAGAAGCAGATATTCAGAAATTAGATCTTCCTTTCAGAACTTACCAGAAAGCAGATCCACGCCAAGCTAAGCTCGATTACTCACATGTGCATCGATGTCCACTGACGGATACATGGGGAGCACAGACTGTGGGGGCACACTGCTGGCTGCCTGCGGGCAGGGCTCGGGCGTCGGGGACTCCGTAGTGTGCGAGGAGCTGGTGGAGCCGCTGGGCACTCTGCTATTCACAGCTGAAAATGAGCACCAGGTTATTAATCCACTCTTAGGAAGGTCCCATTTTATATGAAAAATATTAAGTCCCATAAAACTGCAATGGCTTAATATCAAAACAGTAACGGGGGAAACAAAGTGAATGTTCCTTAAAAACAAAAAGCAGCTTTCCGGCAGTTAAACAGTGTAAGCATCGACTCCAAACTGTGACAAGTTAGAAAATAATTTTATGAATTAGTCTGTATGCATTGCAAGTGTGAATTATGAAGGTGATTAGTTACCCTTTTCTAATTGTAACCTTCACTGTTAAAAGGAGTTCAATCATATGCTCAGTTTAAGCAGGCAAATCATTTATCACTAACACACAAAACTAATGTTCAAAAACATAGTCTTATTCTGGAATCCCAAAATTTTTCATGTAAAGGTTAGTGCACACTTAGCCTCCAGAGAAAGTTTTCAGAGCAAGATGACTGACAGCAACTCACACTATTAATCATGTCTCAGAGTTAAACCAACCCAGGGAAGTGGAAGGGAAGCAGACAGGAGGGGGCAGTCTACAAAAATAAGAAAGCTGAAAACTGTGCTCCCTAAAATTTATTCTGATTGATGCACAGCCTGTAAAAGATGTCATCCTGAAGATCCAGCATTGCTCAGGGACACAAGGAATGTAACTTTATCTTCTTTTTTTTTTAAATAACAATTTTAAAAATGAACAGTTGAGAATGAGATTTTTTTTCCACCTGGTTTTAAATCAGCAAGCAGAGAAATCTCCCTGGACATATCCACTGCAGGGCCAGGCTTCCTGCCTGCCTCTGTAACCTGATGAGAGTCCAAGTGGAGGCTGGATCCCTCTAATCAGCTGGGATTACCTGCCAGGAAGGTCTAACACACCTACACACTGACTCTATGTGTGCTTTAGCTTCAGTAATCCCTGCTGATAGAGCAGCTGGATTTGACAGGTATTGCCACTGCTGGATTGCCAAATGTCTCAATTTGCAGCCTCATCAGCTGGAACACCCAGCTTTAGTTATTTCAAAACACACAGTATTTAGCAGTACTCCTGGAAGAAGCAACTAAAGGAAAACACAGCTACAGGTAAGAAATAAGCAGCAGCATTTTGCTTTTGCCCAAGTTAAGGGAAGATGAAGGATGAACTCAAACCTGTGTATGACCTAGAGAAAAAATTTTGCAAACCTTTCCCAGCTCAACCTTCCTCATTCCATTGTCAGATTCCACACCAGCAATTACTCACAGGAAAATGGTGCAGATGGAAATTTAATAGAAAAAGCCCCAACATGACCATTAATACCACTTATTCAGACTATAGAGCTGCCAGTGCCTGACAAAGGAAACACAGACTGAAGCACAGGAAAATGGGTCACTTCCATTGGGTTCTGGAAACATGGCATGGGGGGGTTCACTGAAATTTGGGGAGGTTCCATTTTCAGTTGTATTTTTTAAGCAAAAAGTTCTTCTTGATGCATAGGCAAAACCAGCATTAACCAGCATTTGGCCACCACCTTTATGCAATGAAGTACCAGATCTGAATTCCTGTTAAAACTTTCATGAGCAAACCAGATTTGTATTAAAAGTTTCAAATACAAAAGCTCACTATGGATTATCACTTACAGCAGCAAATGAGCGTTAATGCAATACGATTATTTTCTTGCTTAATGCACTGAAGTGCAAGATAATAACTGGATTTCTACAGATTACTCCTTCCAAAATACAGACAACATATCACCCTGTAAAGGACTCATCAAGCTGGTCCTTCCTCATAGAAGACACTGGCTCAATTTTTTCAGATCTTGCAACTTCAGATACAAGTAAAACCACATGCATGTGCTGTGCATGCAGAGCAGGGTGTGCAGAGGGGCTCCACTGGAGACAGTTTAAGGGTCTTAAAGTAATATATTCAGTGTTGCTGTCACAGGTTCCACAAATTCTTTGTATTTCACAACCATGACTGAAAATATCCAAGTATTTCTCGCATACTTTAGATTTTCATCATGTATTTCAAACATACAGGTGTGCACTTATAAGCACTTCATGTGCACAGGAAAAATCTTAAACATCAGAGAGAACACCAAAGACAGGAGAAATGAAGATTAAACCCTGCACTGATACCCTAAAATCTGATTTAAAATAAAATTTAACAAATACTCCTACAACACCAACCAGTTAATCACCCCCTCTGTAACTGCTGAGTTTACAAAATGGCAGGATTTTTCAAAATGCTATTTTTTATTTCCTCAGTGTGGTTGGCAAGCTGGGCCCATGGAGCAGCAGCGTAATTTGTGCTCTGTGGAGCAAAAAAAGCCTGAGAATTTCTGCCTCCAGCTTCATGGGGCTGATTTATCTCAGCTCAAGTTACACAGCAAAATACAGATTTTTAACTTGAAAGTGACCTTGCAGCAAAGGTTCCAACATGGCATTAACATGGAATGTCTGTGGTACCACAGCTCAGCAGTGAAAGCACCACTGACACTGCTTGACCTTGATTCCAGGGAAATATCAATTCTGTGATAGAGGTTTTAAACATGTCCATAGACTTCAATATTCAAATGATCTGCTTTTATAAAAAAGTTATCCTACACATGAAAAAAATCCAGGTTTCCCATGTTCTACAAAGGATTTGCAATGTTCCAAGGGGTCTGACTTTGTATGAGTTGGAAGCTGAATGCTGGTCTTTAAAGACATGGATGACTATTTTCAAAGTTATGAAAAAATATCAAAGGAAACATGAGCAAAACAAAAGAAGCAAGAACTTGGTATTTTATCCAAGCACAGCTCTGGAGTATTGACAGTACCTGGAGCAAGCAGCTCTGGATGAGATTTCAGCTGCAGGCTGAAACTGTGGCTACCCAACCGCTGGTCATGACATGAGAACTGGCATTCAGGAATACTGGACTTAGATTTCAGTTCCCCTTTCCTCAAAGGAACTGGGATTTTCAGGACAGAGAAAACCATCCTTTTTGAAGCCTGAGCAGCCTTTCAGCCTGTCCAGGCAGCTTCTCAGTAACCTGCTGCTGCAGAGGTTTTTGCATGTTGGTAACTGCAGCTCCTTTCATGGGTCACCATTCCCCACTCCAGATTGTCCCAGTAACCAGTTTTCCTCCAAACACCAATTCTCAACACAGTAACTCAGATGTCACCTTCCAAATCCTTACCTTAAAATACCATAACTCTGTATCACTGACTACAGCCAGAATGTCAGAACCAAGTAACAAAGTTTCTCAGATCACACCTGAAATTTCAGTTTGGAAACATCAGCTCACAGGACGAGAGGGGGACAGAAAAGCACACACAGCCTCTTGACTAAAAATACCTCGTTTACAAAACAAAAAGAAATAAAAATATTCCAACTAGAGACGAACCCCAGCAACACAGAAAAGTTCCTAATCTTTAATACCCTAAACCAGAAAAAAGCCTCAATTCAGATACTACAACTAAGAAATTTACTATGGTAAATGCAGAAGGTGAACTGAAATAAAACTTCATATATGCAAGACAAAAGGCTCCAAGAAACCAAATAGATACTGAATAAAGAAAATTATAACTGTGTTCCAAATTAATGTATTGCTTTCCCACTCTAAACTGCACAATGTCTCTGTCTCTTTTGTAAACCTGGTTAAAATTTTGACTGCAATAAGTCACAACTTTAATGTACCATTAGGTGCAATATCCTTGCATTAGCACGTCTAAAAAACTCGTTTACAGACAAAACATTCTGGAGTGGAAAGAGTGGCTGCATTTTTAGGTTTCAGCTGACTTTCAAAAAGGTACTTGGTTAATTCTGCACAGTTTTATGAAAGAGGAGATGTGTGTTATGACTCACTGGCACTTTGCACCTTGACATCCACCACCTGAAACATCCTGCCAGCATAATGGAAGATAAATACTCCATTTATGTTTGTTGTCACTGTTAAGTTGGTCAGCAAAATACAAATTTGCATAGAAATTGAAGTTCTCCCTTACAACTGGTCCCAACTGAGGCTTGGAAAAATCTGCGTCCTACATCACAGAATCCCAGAATGGTTTGCTTTGGAAGGAACCTTAAAGCTCATCTCATCCCACCCCTGCCACGGGCAGGGACACCTTCCACTGTCCCAGGCTGCTCCAAGCCCCATCCAACCTGGCCTTGGGCACTTCCAGAGATCCAGGGGCAGCCACAGCTTCTCTGGGCAACCTCAGGGCCTCATCACCCTCTCAAGGAGGAATTTCTTCCCAGTATTCCCTCTAACCCTGCCCTCTGGCAGTGGGAAGCCATTCCATCTTGTCCTGTCGCTCCATCCCTTGTCCCCAGTCCCTCTCCAGCTCTCCTGGAGCCCCTTTTGGCACTGGAAGGGGCTCTGAGGTCTCCCCTGAGCCTTCTCTTCTCCAGGTGAACACCCCCAGCTCTCCCAGCCTGCTCCAGAGCAGAGGGGCTCCAGCCCTTGGAGCATCTCTGTGACCTCTGGATAACACCACTGGTAAGAGCAACAGTAAAAGGTATTCAGGGCAGAGTGAAAAATAATTTCTGTTCTTCTGAAGCAGTCCCCACCCAAACTCAGCAGGAATAAAAATGCTCATACCTCTTATAAACCCAGAGTCACTCACTACCATCACTGCAGCTCCAGCAGTGGGATCAAGGGGACCCTTCAATGACACCCCAATGAGGGACACAAGCTCCCTAAAACCCAGGCTTCCCATGCACCAGACACAAGCCCCTGAACCATTTTTCCTGCAGTTGGCATGTAAAAATCAGATCATGGAACAGGTTTTTGTCTTAGGTTACAATAGTGTGTATTCTATCACCATCCCCCATGGGCTGTTCGGGGCTGGGTGGGGCAGTGTTCCTCAGCCATCCTTGATGGCCCCAGGGTGGGNATTGCTCAAAATTTCTTTGCAAAATTAAGGACTAACGGGCAAGTTTGTGGAAAAACTGCATTTTAGATATGGATCAAAGAGTGCAGAGTATGAGTAGTTAAAATTTACAGTTTGTTTTTACATGGCTATAAATCTGAGTAGTAGGATTGTAATTTACATGGGGGTCACTTTGACACAGTCTAGATTTACACAGTGAGAAAAATATCTATCTTCTGACAATTTTTTCTGGAGGGAAGGGAAGTGAAAGGAACTTATGAATTTCAGAAGAAAATATATTTCAATATAGCAACATCAATACATTTTTGCAGAAGCCTCTGGAACTCAATAGCTAAAGTTTCCTCAAGTTGCATTTCTGTAAATGTTGTTTCTAATGCAGAAGAAGGTGCCATTTGTAGTGATTTTTGAAATAAGTAAATCTCATGTCTTAGCAAAAAATGTCTTGAATTACTTAGCAAAACCAGAAGCTGTTTTCAGAAAGCAAACCAATGTCTATTCAACTTTTTAAAATAATTTTTAAGACATAGTTTTTCTGGTTGTTTGCAATCTTTTTTCCCACAGCACAGTTCTCACACTCAGCTGGACTGCAGCACTTTGCACAGTGGGGACACTGAGTTTGTGGCTGCAGAATGAGCTGCTGACCACGAGAGGGTTCAGACTCCATGGCCTTGTGCCAGACACGTTCAACTCTCAGCAACAGCAGCTACTCCAGAGATTAATCCCCTGTTGATTATGTTTTACATTATCCTTTCAAATTTCCTCCTTACACACTGCAGTTCTAAAATCTGGAGTAATAAAAATTGAGAATGTTTTAATGTTGGCTGAGTATTCTGAAGAGCAGGACAGAGCAGGAGGGGAGGCTCGCCATGCCAGAACAGGGGGAGCTAAACCAATGCTCTACGAAACAGCTGGAATTACACCAAGGAAAGGACAGGAGCTGGCACAACCACCCCACTACTCCACCAACGCTGAGTTCCATGGGAGGTTGCAAAGTCACAAATAGTCTTGACTTGCACGAGCTTGATGCAATTACCATTCCAAAGGCTCCCAGGAATGGCTGGCCAAAGATCTCACTACACACTTCTACAGCCTTGACATCAGAGGACATAGCAGTGACTACCAAACGGGAAGGGCAGGGGGAGACAGACAGGAAAATAATGGGCAGGGGGACAGGCACAAGGTACAAAGAAAACTGGATAAACATTGAATAAAAAAAAACTACAGACCAAACAACACTGGCTATATCCTACATACCTCCAGCAGCAAACCTCATTCCTAGACAAGTCCACGAAATGAAGTCACCCAAAGTGATCCCTGTTTCTGCACAAGGGGACTCACACAACCCGATGTGTGGGCATTCCCATTCCTCTTCACACCGTACCAACACATGGAAGGATGGTGGGGTTTTTGCTTTTCATCCAGCTAACAGCACACGTTTTTGCCATGTGGAACATCTAACCAGCTGATACTCCTGTACAACACCCGGGCTTTAGCAGGGATTCTGCAAACACGAGCCATCGCAGAGCGGAGCGGTTGCGCGAGGAGTCCAGGCTGTGCTTAAGCTCCAGAAGCAAGGAGAGGGACGTGGTTGTCCATCAAAGTGACAACAATTTGGCTTTTTCTAGAGATGGCTACCACACTGAAGAAAGTCACTGATAAGCCTGCACAGAAAATTCTACAGAAGATATAAATCTGTCATGCTTTTGGGTTTCCTAATGGGCACTGCTAATTACTCATGATGAGGCTTTTTAAAGAAGCACAGAAAAAGATGAGGCCAAAGGGGCTAAAACAGGTGTCCAGTACAGGAAGTTTTGCACTTTGGAAAAAAAGATATTTAAAAGTATCATGTTAGAATTGGAAGTCACTGTTAGGATTAATAGCACTAATCAGGAACTTTATTCTTAAGCAAGTATTCCCAAACTGGAAAACCCCAAGACGTATTTGGAGGGAAGGAGAGAGAGGGAAACTGAGCACACAAATTAATGCAAAAATAGGTATATTTCTTAACCCACCTGCTATTAGGTCATCAAGAGTGTCGGTAAGCGTCTGTGCTGGAGTGGCAACCATTAATCCGTCTGGTTCTTGAACTAAGAGCCCCTGCCCAGCAATTTGCTGCTGCTGTCCTACATTCTGCTGATTCCCTAATGCTTTCTGAAGTTCAAGAGACTCTGTCCCATTATAACCTAAGTTACCAGAAAAATTACATTGCGGTGCTGGCAATGGCTGGATAGGGACAAACTCTATTTGTTCAGCAGGTGGTGGAGACTGGTGTTGCTCATCATCTTTAGACAAGATTGTGTCAACCTGAGGTAACCCTGAAAAGTTATCCTCTGGCAGACCCTTATTGGCCTCCACTTCTGGGAAGACCCCTGTCAGTGAGCACTGCTGCTGCGGGGCAGGTGGTGTGTCTGTCTGACCTTTGGTCTCCAAATATTCTTTGGTAAACTGCTGTTGGGTTTTCATCTGCAACTGCCTTTCCACCTTCTGCAGCTCCTTCAATATTTTCTTCTTCTTCTGTACTTGTTCTTCTCTGTTCTTTTTAAGTTCTTCAATCTTATCTTTATTTAAAGGTTCACCTTGAATTAATTCCAATGATTTAAGTTGTGCTTTTTCAATAGCACTAATTCTCTGTCCAAGTTCATTCAGCTTGCCTTCAGTCTCTTCTACTATGCATTCCAAAGGCTGGTATGGGTGAAAAGGTGGCAGTAGGTCCTTATCTGCTACCTGCAGGGAACTTGACTTCTGCTTGGATGCACCTAAGCACATGAAAAATGTTTGAAAAAATGCCATGCTGAAGATACCCCAAACCTCCCCTCTCACCCACCAAAAATAATAATAATTAGAAAAAAAAATCTTTACAACTAACACTGCACATCTGTCAAAGCACAGAAAGGTAAACCCTACACTCCATGTTAAGACAAGAAAGGACAAAGCAGATAGATGGAATTTTCAATATTGATCCTCATATCCCTTTGAGCATAGCTATTTTAATCTTACAAGGAACCTTGACAGTTTCTGACATACGTGACAATGCACTTGGGAAAGGGAATCAGCAAGACCAGCAAGGCAATTTACATGATTTACTGAGTTCCCAAAGTTCTTCTGTGTGTGCAGAGCTTAAAGCAAGAGTATTTTCCAGAGGCTGACTTCCAAAAGCAAGGTTATGAGCAGAAAGACTCTATAGAGAGCAGACTAACCTGACAGTAAGATGATACCTTGAGTTAGGATTTCTCCAAACAGTAGCTTTCACCTACAGAATCCTGTCACTGCAAACTTAGTGCTTACAAGTGGAGTGTGAAGTTTTAGCATCTTTTTAAAAATTCTGGGACCAAACTAACAACTTGCTCACTTCCTCTTCCAGTAACAAATGACCAGCTCTTCTCATTATAAAGACTTCAAAAATAACCTTCACCAAGGCCCACCAAACCTGGGCAGCCCTGCCCCAAGTGCTGACTGCCCTCAAGCAACCCATGGCTGCTTTCCCAAAAGCCACATCTGGGAAAACTCTAGTCACATCTTACTAAAGGGAATCTATTAAGTGCTGCAATTTTAATTATTACTTCAGTGTCAGAATTTTAATTAAAGAAGTGAAAGGTTTTAGCCTGATTAAATAATTTTCTGCACTAATACTCATTTCCTTTAACCAAACAGTGATACACAGAGCCTTCAAAAAAAAAAAAGGAAAGGAAACTTGAAGTTTTACAAAGCAGACTCACATAATAAATCATTAAAAGGGGAACTAAAATGATGTACAGTTTGAACCATGGTTTAATAAAGTTACCTAAACATCACACAATTAAGTGAAAGTCTGGATGCAAAAACTAAGTTGTAGATCAGTCACCAGCCCTGGAAGGATTAAGGTTCCTGAAACAGAGATTTATTTCTCTCTGGGCCATCCTTCACCAGTACAATAACTCACAAACAAGTTCACTTTGAATTGCTGCCAAAACAAGAGTCACATACACCTCACTTTGAAATCAATCTTTTTTGGAGGAACTAATTGTAAACCAAACCAATGTGAGATTTTTCTCTTATAAAGAGAAAGAACAAATATTAAAATAGAATTGCACCAACTCTGTACTGCATACCTTCAGCAGACTCCTGGTAGTGAAAGCAAACCAGATCTAATTACATGGGAAACAACAAAAATCTTACTAATCCCAGGAAACAGCCCAGCATCCCCATAGCCCCTGGAGCCACCCTTCAGGACAATCCTTCTGCAGCTCTGTACTCTGTGCAGGCCAGGGGTTCCAGCTGAGCTCCTCTCCCCACCTCTGCTGTTACTTTGCCTCTGAACCCCAAGTGAGTTCCCAGCCAATTTCTCAGCAGACAACAAGGAATTTGGGGGAAGTTCAGCACTCCCTGGCTCTGTGCTGGCAGGTGGCTCTTTAGCTCGAGCCCACTCTAACCCGTGTTTTTGTCGTGCACTCAGGGGTTACCCTTTAATTTTAACAAGTGTAACTCACAGGTTTTTGAGACCACTCTTGAGAAATATATTTGCCCTCACCAAAAATCTCTGGGCTTGTCTATATTGTTGTTTTGAAACTAAGGTGTGCTCCACTGCTACAGTAATCAAACTGCAAATGAACCTTGCCTTCAGCCGAGACAGGAACCCTCTGCCCTGCTCTGTTTAATGCCATCCCTAAGGTTCTTGTGTCTGTCATTCCCATCCTCACACAAGGCATTCCCTCAGCCCAGCAGCTCCGGACACCTTCCATCACTCTAGGAAAGAAAAGCTGCATTTCAAAGAACCCCTCAAATAATAAAGTACCAATGTTGTCCCTCTCAATTACCTCTGAGCTAGGGAGAAAACAAGCCTGGCATGGGAAAGATTTTCTAGGAGCACAAGAGCAAGGGAAGAGCAGAAGCACAACCCCACCCTGATCAGAGCTAGGGACGGGCTCAGGCAGCAGCGCCAACTGGGAATCACCACGGAAGGGTGGGACAGGTGTTAGGAGACCAGCTGGGCTCTCAAGTTCCAGAAACGGTACACAAATTTACATTAATCAGCTGCTAATTAGATAGCAGGGCCACTTTTCAGGTTCCAGATCACCCTTTCTATGCCAGAAAACAGTTGCAACCTCTAACTGGAGATACTGGAAGAGGATGAGGGGTAGGAAGAAAGATCTGCTAAATCTGACATGTCCACCAGAACAGTCAGGTCAAACCACAGGTGGAGAAGCCACACTGTTGGCAGCTTTGACTATGAAAACATTGGATGAACTAAAAAGTAGCATTTCCTGGTTTATCCAAATCTCTTCTATATTACCATATCCTGAAAAATACCGTGCCCATTTTAGTGCATAATTATGAACACACACTTTATACTATTGCTTTTGAAATATATAAGTACAGTAAAACTTAAAAATCCAATCATAGGCCAGATCACAATCATGTCCGCTTTTTTTTTAACATTTATTTTGTACATTTATCTTTTGGGGACAGCATCAGTCACCTACACAATCAACCTATTACCAAATTACACCTAGCAACATTAAGCTGTCACTCAGGCCTCTAAAGCAACTCTTTTCATCACTTTTAGAAGACTTGTTTAATATGAAAGTAAGTTATTTAGACTGAAGATGACTGAAATCCAGATGTTGCTACACAGATATCACCTGCCATCCAGTACCATGATTACAGGAAAAAAATTAATCAGCAATCCCAGAGTGGTTCTGGGCATGCCAGGAAAGCCACAGAGTAAAGAAGGGACTGATTTCCCAATTATTTTGTGAACAGGATCACCAATTACTCTTTTACTTGCATTTCCACATTCCCACAAGTTCTGATGCCTGCCCTGTCCAACTCAGCCTTCACCACAGCTCCTGCAGAGCATGCAGAGACCTCCAGCCAGGTTTGTGAACAACGTACATGACTCAGGGTAAGACCTGCTCTGCTCAAACACAGCTTCCCATCCACTTCCCTGCTCTCCACTTCTCTCCAGGAAGTACCAGGTGTTTCCTATGGCCATTTCCTGTACTTCTCATACATTTAAGATCATCTCTCACAGACCTGAGTTGCAACAGCCCATTCACCCCAGGCATCATTCCTGGTCTCTTGAGCACCCAGTAACACACAGAGAGGATACCATGACCAGGTTTTCATGTTTCTGGCTGCAAAGAACATTTAAAGTCCCTAAACACTGTGAGCAAGAACCTGGAAAAATGCCCGTCAGTTTTGCAGTCCTCAGGTGTCTTTCTCAAGCAATTGAACTTTTCTAATTTAAATTTGCTTAGAACACATTCAGTTTTTATACAGTTGCTTCCAACAAACAAGTCTGACACCATATTTCCTTATGATTCTCAAGGAACTTGCTCTTCTAGCCCCGACTTACAATCCACAGCATGACACTTCTCCCAGAAAAGAACTAATTTATATGCCTTTCAGTTGTATTAAACTTTGTATTTTATTAGAAGAAATTCTGAGATTTGTCAACAGCTCCTCAATTTCTATTGTCATTGTCAAATGAAAAAAAATCTGGATCGTAATCCAAACAGTGAAGTCCAAAAGATTTTTACCAGCATAAAAAAACGACAGTAAGAAAAAAGTCAGCTGTGTGATACACATTTGTACATTCAAATACATCTTTGCTGGAGACCCTGTTACATAAATCTGTATGAATCACCATGTCATTTGTGTGCTCTGTAACAGAATTGCTTGCCCGTTGTTCTTGCACTTGAGGTTTTTTTTTGTAAATTTGATTTCACTCAGAAGTTGAGAGTTCAATTTGCAGACTGCAATTAAAACTCACCAGCCTCATCAACATGAATAAAATGAATTCAATATTCAATTTTCATGAAAATTCTGCATTTAACTATTATTTGTATCAGTAAGAAATTCATCTGTAAGGACATGAAGAAACAATCAGTTGCTCCATAGACACACAAATGCAAAATACAGTATTACATAACCTTGCTAATTTGGAAAAAAAATAAACCTACTTTTCCCAAGCAAATTCATCTGCTACATGGCTTTTAATATATACTGAATTCTTCTTTATAAAGAAGAGGTTAATTGGTAGAAGGCTGCATGCTGAGTTTGTATGTTCACAGTATCCCTCCTGGAACCATGGAGGAATTTTGCCTCTTTATCACTCCTGCAGCTGTTTCTATGGAAAATTGCAGGGAATAAGTGCAATGCCATCCACCAGGCAATGGCTACACAGCTGAAACCAAGCCAAGGTGAACTCAGTTTTTAGCCATTCAAACATTTGAGTTACTTTCCAATCTTAAACCTTCTTCCCAAGTTTCCTCTGGTGGCTTCATGGTATATAACTGGAAAATTGCTAAGATGTAATTTAATTAGTTGGTGGCAAGCAGGTGACTGAAGCTTCAAAGGAGCAGAATTTCACAAAGCACCATGAAAAGACTGTTACACATTTGTGCTCCTGGGGACCTGCACGTGCCTGGGTGTCAGATCACCTGCCTGCACTGCTGAGGATTTGCAGAAAAACGTCTTTAAGTCTACAAAGAAAGTATTAGTAAAGTTCAGAAGTCAGGAGGCATGGATAGTGAAATCTCCCTTGGGAACTCATCCCAGACACCTGAGCCAGCTGCTGACCCAGGCAGGAAGCTTCCAGGAGGAAATGGCAAGAGTTGATCAGAAGATGTTGAAGCACATTAAACAATGAACAGGCAGCTGGGACTGTGCAGTAGAAAAATCTGGCAAAAATCAGAATGCAAGAGCTGGAAAAGCAGGAATATTAGTTTGCTTTACTCATGCTTTTACCTCCATGAAAGCCATATAACTTCCTAGTTTTACTGTCAACCCAGCCCCTATTTTTATTGAATAACACCATGCATGAGATCTCTGCTGGGATATATAACTCAGTGTTAGGCATAGAAGTCAGATATCGGAGTAAAAAATATTTATTGAATTTGTAGCTATTGAGGTTACATAGAGTTTGATTTTCTTCCCCTTCTGCACACCATCAGATCCTTAGATCTAGCATGGGAGTCCAGGAGATACCATATATTGAATATCTACCTGAGAAAGCTTATAGATTCCAAAAGTACCACTCAACTTTAGGGGAACTCTGGTCTCCTTCACAGGGATCAAAAGCAAATATGGGCAGCTTTCACCTGAATAAATCTATTCAGTCTTGTGGAATTCTAAAAAAACCCTGTACCCCAAATGAGAATGGCTGCAAGTTATTGCCTGCTTAAAAATGACAGTAGAAAAGTGTAATGACAATATGTTGACGGGTTTTAAGTACTCACTTTAGGCCAATTAGTTTATTTGTAAGCACAATTTCAGAATAAGTATGAAGTAAAACAAATCTGGAGAAAAATCTATTGAAAACCTGATACCTCATTCTCCAAAACCAGACTACTTTGAACTTTGATATGTTTAATACCAGCTGACGTTAGTCAAAATATTTTGACTGAGAAAACAACTCTGTTGCTTTCCACAGGCTCCCTGAGCATCCCTTGTTGTCCCAGCGCGTTTGATCAGGATCCAGAGTGTGCTCTGTGCTCCAGCCCTGCACATTGCACAAGGCTCTGCAGGAACCATTCACGTGCATTTACAGAGTAGATGGGATTATCAGCAGCTGGTTTCCTGAAGAAATCCAGCAGCATTCCTTTGGACTGTTCCTTGGGCTGGGCTCCAAGCCCCTCTCCCAGGGAAGCAGCTGCAGGGCCATGTGGAGCTGCAGCACAGCCCTGCACTGCACAGAGCCTCAGGCCTGTGGAAGCAGCACACTTGGGTTTTGTACCCAAAAAGCTCTTAGTGCTGAGCTGCTGCACCTCAGCTGCTGCTGAGCAATCCTGCCCCTGTTCAGGGAGGGCAGCAGCCCATAGAATCCACCAAGGAAGGGATCTCCTGCCTCTCCCCATGGAAGCAAAGAGAGCTGAACTGGGATTTCTTTTACATGGACACAACAGACACGTGCTCAATGTGGTGCACTGGGAACAATCCTTCCTAAGCAGGTGGGAGCTGAGGTGTGGTCAGTCCCATAACTAATTCTGCTCCTCCTTTCACCTGATTTTTATTCAGCTCTTTCCAAGTTACCACCTTGGTGTGTCACCTTTATCTAAGCCTCTCTAGAGCCATTGTTGCCCCTGAAATGTTTCTCTTTTCAGTTGCTACACACCGATGTCAAATCCTTTGCCAAAATAATTATTCAAATGGTAATGATCCCCTGCACCTTCATGCTTTACTGAAGAATAATAAAATTCAAAATTAGACCACAAATTCCTCTTGAAAAACCTCATGTCATATCTGAATTGTAATAGGAACACTTAAATGTGTTCAAGTTTTACATCTGACTTGCCAAGAACTCTTCAGAAAACCAAGTGTCACTATTGCATTTTCTGCAAGACTTACACAGGTCCATAAAAAAATCTTACTGGGCTAAGGTTAAGAAGGCAAGGTACTGCTCTCCTGCCTCCCAGTAGTTCACAGTTTATACAAAAACTCAGGGGTTACTTCAAATTGAAGGCAAGTAATTGTTCTGTCCCCAGATAAACAATTTTGTTATGCAAGAACTTGACTCCTCTCCTACCTTGGAAATAACAACTACCTCAACTCACCCCCTCTTTTTCCCCTCTTCTCCCAAGAAGTTTAGTGATGGAAATCTGGTGAATTAAAGCCACGTGTGTGTAACAAGTTACAAACGGCAGCTCAGCAGAGCACACCAACTCTGCATTGCAGTGAGCACACAGCGTTCAGCACAAAAACACCATTTTCCCCTAAAGATCTGAGAGACACAAGAGCTTTGCACAGAGTTTTTGGGAATGCTTCATCAGCTCCATGACACGTTTGGGATTGCTGCATCTCCTGCAACGCAGCACAGCTGAGTTTTGCTGACACACATGAAGCATGTCCTGAACCCCTGGGAACAATGAGAGCTCCCTGTGCCAGTGCCAACATCACAGTACTGCAAAAAGCACACCTAAGGATGTGCTGACATTGGCAATGAGGTGTTTGCAGTGAGAGCTGATTCCTAAACTACAGTCAACTATTTGCTTTTCATAATTTGATTGAATAACATGAAACTTTTAGCTTTTAACTTCAATCTTCTGACTCAGCATCAACTAATCCCTTACTGATTCCCATGCACCACAAAATGTGCTCCCAGAACACTCCCACTCCGCAGTGCTAACAGGCATTGAACTGCAAGGGCACACATGCTGGTACATAATTTTTTGGTGGCTTATTTGAACCAGAAGTTGTATATTCTTTTCATTTGTTTGCTATTCATTTTTCTGAAATCCAAAATATCAAGTGTTGCACATCCTAGGAAATGAGACAGCAAGTGCATCTGAGAGGTCACACACATGGCATAGGCATGGAGAGGGGCACATTCAGACACCAGCTGGTACACGATGCTTTTCTCTCTTTATTTGTGCCCCTAAGGGGTTTATGTTTGTTTGTTTGCTCTGGAAGTGCTCGGTGCTTCCTCAAACAAAGGGTTTAAGCAGATCTAGCCAATACAGCTTTGGATACTGTAATGTTTAAGATCCCCATGGAAAACTGTAGATCATTAGGAGCTGCAGTTTGTAACTTTGCACTTGAGAATCTGCTTCTCTTTCTGAGCTGACTCAGCAGATACGAAGATTTTGTTACAGAATCCACAGCTGGAAACAAACTCCCTAATTGCCATTTAATGACTGCAAGGAGTTCTAACCAATCAGTTTGACCATGTTCAAACCAAAACTCTGATGTTATGATTACTTACAAGAGAACTATTACTAATAAAAGGAAAACTCTTCTGTAAGTAGATCTGTACTGGTATTTTATAGTGCCAACATGTTTGCATTGTTACTGAAGGAACAGAAAACAGTTGGTGCATCAAGTTCATGGATAATAGCTGCAACTATTCTAGAAGAACAATGTAAAATATTCAAAAGTGAACACCACACCTCCAGTACATTAATTTTTTTATCTGTCCAGAAGCACTTTCTTGCACAAAAAAATTGAATAAGCATAATTCTAATAAATTAGAACAGGCATAGTAAGATTAGAGCAATCAGTGTTGCTGTATTGTAGAATGCAAGAAAATAAGGAAAAAACTATGAACTATGTAAAATAGTCCTAAGTTATACTTCATTAGAGGTGTTCAAGGACTGATGGAATGGACTACACTATGCATAAGCTCTAATAAAATGGTCCCCAGTTTATCCATTTCCAAACCACACATATTCTCTGACTGGCTCCATACTGACCTTTCACCACTCCCAAGAGAGGTGGGGAGTTCTCTTGAGGGGTCCTGTCAGGCTCCTGGGGAGGTACAACCATAGCGAGCGTATGCACCGGGACACGGGGAACCTTAAAGCAAAGGCACAGACACACTCAGCTAAAGACACCTCCTGGCAGAGCACACCTTCACATTATTACAAATGTTATTCAAAGGTACAGATCTACAGCACACTCCAGTCCACTCTTCCCAAAGTGTGTATTCTATGCTACCTCTTGGTATGATCTCTACCGTGCTTTTTTACCAGGGATAATATTAAAGTTAACTGTGCTACTCTGAGAAATCCCAGGCTGTATTGGCTAGAAAACTGTTAATTCTTTTACGCTTTTAATCAACTAACTCCCCTGGAGCTGCCTCTTCAGACTGCAAAATGAATTTACACCATATATTTTTTTATGTAACAAACAGAATCAGTAACACCGTATGAGGGGTACTACCACAAGGCTTTAGAACTGTTGAACCAAAATACCAAGCAAATGTAGGAAAGAAAACAACATCCTTCTGAAATCCCAGGTTTGGGACTACCCTGTCCAGGGAGCAGAAAAAGGAATAAAGCTGATGTGTTCTTCAGGTCTCTGCAGGTAGCACCAACCAGTTCTCTCACTCTCTAACACTCTCATGTGTGCAGGGCTTTTTAAAAATCCTTTCACTGTCTACGTTCATTTTGAAATTAACTACTATGCAAGTGTTTCTTCCCAGCATTGATGGTGCTATTTAAAAACAACTCCTTATGCCTTACCTGAGACTGATCCTGAGATGGAGGTGTGAGCTGGGACAAGTCTGCTGCAGGAACTGACAGAACATTGTTTGGGTAATCCAGCAAGTAAGAAACGACATTTGTGTGTCCTCCCTTGGCAGCTTCAATGAGCATTGTTGAGCCATCCTGAAGGGAGATTTTGGAAACAAAAAGCCAGAAGATGAGTTTTGCTCCCCAGTGTAGCATCCCCATATAAGATACAACTCTATGACTTAAATTTAGCACTTCATAAATCAGCCAGGTGGTTCTTTCAGAATCTATGAAGCATGAGAGCTGTGAGTGAATACCTTGAGCCGATGAGTAGGATCTGCCCCATGAGCCAGGAGAAGCTCAACCACGGCCAGGTGACCTCCAGCACAGGCCAGGGACACCACTGTGTGATCATTGTTGGCTGTAGCCCTGTTCACATTGGCACCTAGTAACAGATGAACTTAGAATTAACACAAAGAAATTCTTTCTAAAAGAAAGTATCAACAAGTACAGTATTTTGTAGAACAAACTTTACTCTTCTAATCCAATTACTTCCCACACACTTCTAGGGAAAGAGCAAGGGATTTTAACTGATTGGCTTCTTCACATCCTCCTCCTCACCTCGTAAAGACAAGGCAGTTGCAACAGCAACAGTGGGCTTGTAAGTGTTAAGTGAGGGAACACATGGTGTAAGAAGCACAATTCCAAATGTTCACTCTGAGCAGCATCACTATGGGGTGCAGTTGCTACTGTTTCAGACAGTACTTGATGTGCTTTTCTGAAGGAGGAAGTGCTTTTTTTCTAAGAAACTGAAAATAGCTGCTGTACTTCAAATCTAGTCTATACAACAGAGTAGGAAAAATAACCAGCAAAATATTTTGTAATTCATTCTATCATGAACTACATGAAATTAAAAAAAACCCTTAGGGGTTTGACAAATACTCTTACACACATAACCACAATAATTTTCAATATGGATCATGAACAGGTGGCATTGTAAAGTGGCACTTTAAGCTTTTTAGTTAGTTATGTAAACCAGCATTTACCTTTGCTAATAAGGAATTGCACGGTGCATAAGTGACCAGCTCGTGCAGCCTTCATTAGTGGGGTTCTCCCACCTTCAGATTCATGCTCCTAGAGAAGAAATAACAGATGCATAAATGGGCAAAAATTATACCACTGATTCAGCTTCTGAAGTATCTTGTGACAGGACCAGAATTACCCATCTCAGCAGAAGATCTATCTCACAAGCAGACTGTAATAAATGTAAACTGACTGGAGTAAATTTTCATGTTGTCTAAAATATTAAATTAAAAAGGATTAGGACCACATCCATACTGGTATCACACCAGGAAGCTTCCATACTCACATCCCCTTTTTATTTTAGTGTTCGAATGCATAACATACATGAGAACTGTAAGATCTTGTTTCCTCCCCAGAAAGGGTGGAAGATTTAACACAAATGTCACCCAGCATCAGGAAGTTCAAAATAACCACAAACTGCAGTGCCACAGTGCTGGCAGACCTCAAAACTGCAATAATGCCTTGAGTACATACAACATTTGTAAAACATACTGAAGAGGATGAGAAATAAAAATGAGACAAAACACTGCAGGTCACAAGAAGTGTCTAAGAGGACTGGACAATAAAGCAGAAAGATGACAAAATGGTGATACAAACCAACAAAAAGGGAATGAGCATCAAGAACAATTTTCTAATTTAAAAAGTTTCTGAATACTGGAAAGATGTGGTTGAATACATCTGTATTAGAGCAGTTACAGAACTAGACAATGTGCCTGCTATGTAGACATGATCAATACCACAAAGAATGCTGAGCAATGATATCAACCCTCCCGCAGAACAAGGGGAGAGAACATTGTCTTGCTGGGAGTGTTTGTATGTGCACTCTACACTCAGTATTATCCTACTTAAATAATATTCAGTCTGATCAATAATATACTAGGAATGCGTGGTTTTTAATCAAACATCTGGGAAGCCAAGCTGTAAATTCACCCTTTACTTTGTAGTTGCATGTATACCTGAGAGTGAAAGTTAACACTCAGTACCGACAGTGGATGATACGGCTACTTACAAATACATTCAGACCAGAAGAGATTTGACAGAACAACTCAATTCCTTCCATAGTTTCTGTATTCCTGAAAACTCTGCATATGTCCTCTGACATATGGCTTGCTCTGGTTGCAAGCTGCAGGTTAAGTTAGTTTTCTGTTCATACATTTGAAGAGGAAACTTCTTGACTGGATCTTCTGTTGGGAGACTGGCCCCCAGTCCAAGCCCATCCTTCACTGTAAGAAGTCACATTGCCCCTCTCCTGCTCTGCTGCTCAGCCTTCACAAGGGCTCTGTGTTCCTGTCACCACTGTGTTAACTCATAGCTAAATCCCACATTAGTGCTCTGATTTCTTTGCTTACTCAGTAGTGCAACACACAAGCACAGGCAGGCAGACAGGAAACCTTACCACTGAAGTCGCTTTTCTTTTTCTTTTTTTTTTGTTAATTATATAGATTCCCCTCCCAGGGCAATGACTGCTTAGATGTCAATAAATATCTGCTTCTGGACTCTCTGCATGGCAGATACATTTGCAGGACATGTAAAGCCAATTATGCTAACATGTGGCCCTATGATTGCAAGAATTAGTAGAGTGCCCTTGAGCCCTGATGCTCACTGTGGTATTTAGCATAGTTTTTCCCTCCTCAGCCACTGCCAAGAGATCCTAAAAAGCCAGAAGCTGCTGTGTGCCTGAAGCACAGCAAATCCCTGGTTCCACCAGCACATCACTGCCAAAGTAGCTGTGGATGCAAAGAATTCCTGACCACCACTCTGCTCTGAGCAGGACTTGGACACTGCTGCCTGAACTATTTCACACCCAGTGCTAAATCCTCACCGATGCAAAGATGGCAAGATGCAGAATTTATTTTAGGCCACTTCAGCTTTTTCACTAAGGTAGTGAAAAGCATCCTATATTGCACTGAGATGTAGCAGATAACTGGCAGTAAGGTACAATTATTTGCAACATTCTGCCTTGCTAACAGACTTCACTGTTGGAAGTCTCAAACACGGACGCCAGGAGGCTTCCTCATTGAAATGCAACGCAGCGATTCTGCCCAGTTTAACCAACTGTCACTTCCTCAAGCAGGCAGAACCTGATCCTCAGCTACCACACACTTCCAATCCCTGCAGCACCATGCACACCATCAGTCCAGCCAAACCAAACCATTTGGGTGCCCACCTGCTGTAGATCTTCAAAGCTTATGGCATTTTGATGGTATTTTTCACATTGGAAGATAGAAATGCTTGTTTTATTTTAAGATGAAATTAATTCTGATTTCAGCACTCTCTATAGCCCTAATAATGGCTATAAAACAGCATCAACTCCAGCTTTAAGGGAAGACATCTAGGACAAGCCAAAATAAGTAGTTGAGACAGTACAGTGCCTTTGTTTACTCACATCCAGCCTTTTTAGCTAGAATAATCATAAATTTCAAAAATTATATCCATCTATCTATATATATTTTTTCCAGCTGCATTAGATAATCAAAATCAGGACAGAGAAAATGGAAGTTGTCCCAAAGCATCTCCATTACCTTTCCAATGTGCTTTTCCCTTGTATTTATATGAAGTGCACACCAATGCTTATTTTGTAAGATCTAAACCCAGAAAATTCTCTCCAAACACAATTCTCTTGCCTCTCTGCACTGCAGGACTCACCACAGCATCCTGTCTCTTGTCACTGCTCCAGCCCTGAGGAATATGGTAATTAGTACAATCAGGAAAAGGAAGAAAGAATAACACCTCTGTCACATTTGAAAGCCATTCTCTAAAGCCCTGGGTGATGCCTTCTCCTATTAATTCTGCTGGGATAGAAAGAACACCTGAGAAGAATTTTCTGGGGGTTTGGGTAACAGATAGGAAGGGAGGGGAAAGTGAGAGAGTTACCCAGATCAGGCAGGAGTTTACACTGGCTGCACCTTTTCCACTGGGACTCAAGAAGGAGATGAGATTCCAGTTAGCAGTAATTATTTCCTTTCTAGACAAATCAATACTTCCAAGAGCAGAGCAGAAGCAGAGTCATCAGGAGCATCTTACAACAATCACTGCTACTATTTAACTCTTCCTTTTGAGTTCTGTGGTTTAGGCAATTCCAAGATCAGCTGCATAAAGGCTTTCCTCACACACAATTCTTCTTGGTTCACAAATATTCACAGTTATATTAATCATTATGATAGTTTTTAAAATTTTTTTTCCAGTGTCACATGTTATTTAAAAGTTCAGGAAGAAAATCTGTATTTTCAAAGTAAAACTCCAGCTTTTCAGTCCTTTAACAAGCCTCCCTCATCCATGACAACAGTGAATATTTAGCAGAAATCTAAATATTATTCTGAAGAAAATGATCTAGAGAAAGCTTTCGATGCAAAAAAATACAGTCCCTAATACTTTGCTGGTTTTGAAGACTGAACTATTCCAGCAATCACCAACCTACCTGCCCCAACCAACCTTCCTGAAAACTCAACAAGGCTTCTAGTTTAAAGTAAACTTTTCCTAAAAAGGGAAGACCTTAGAGAAAACAGATTTAAGAAGGCTGCTATCAATAAGAAAACTTGTTGCATTTGGGAAGGTTGGGATATTATTTTTGAAACCAGTTTTAGAAAACGCAACAGAATGGAAAATCCAGGACAAGAATGCCCCTTTAGTCTCCACAGTGAGTCTCTAGATCTTTGAAGAGACTGAGATGCCTTGAAGCCACGCTTGTCCTTAGCACGTACCCTGAGGTTGCAGCTCACAAGCATCAAAGGCCAACCTCACCTGATGCCTGCCCAGCTCTATGCCCTCCAAAATTGTCTTCTGAAAGTCCTCCTGCTTGTCCTGAAGAAGGAAAAAGAAGAACTCACGGCTCTTGTTCTACAAACATTCCTGGACATGAAGACCTGGAACATGAACTTAAATTGGATGAGATCCACCAGCTGAAAACTGGTTTGCTGACATGAGGCAGGCAGGAACAATGGTAAGATCAAGCAATAAAGCTCTCATGAGTTCAGACTCCTATCATGAGCCATTCATATCCACAAAGGTCAGACACAGCTTCTTGTTACAGATAAGATGGATTTTTGCTCACTACTGGCAAAATAAAGAACTTCATTGTACTTTGCACCATCCAGAGACTGCAACAGCCAAAAAGTGTTGACTACAAAAATGAGCTTCACATGTCCTACCACAATTTATCTGCACAAGACTAAGGGCCAAGTCTAAAAAACCCAGAAATCCCTGGCCTTCCCCTGATGGTTCAAAAACCAGTAAGGAAAAACATAACAGCACCTCAGATTCCTCACTGCAACAGCAACACAGCAACCTCCAGAGCTGCTGAATTCAAATCCAAGAAGACTGACTGCTTTTGTAGATGTTTAAATGGTGCCTCACATACAATGCATAAACCCACAGTGTGTTACACACATCAAGGAAAGTGAGTTTTTAATTTAGGAGCCACGTTAGTGTGAGGGATGCTATCACCTGAAGGCAAAATGATGATCCCAGCCATGACAGAAATATGTCTGTAAAAGCACTGTGTCACAGGAGAAGAATTAAGAGGTAGTTTGGTGTGCATGTTTGGGGCCTTTTTGCAATTAGAGTTACATGGATGACAGGTAGCCAGTTTTAATCTTCCAAGCAAAGCAAGATGTGGAATCTTAAAAAGTATTGAAGAGTTTTGGGGAGACCCTGACAGTGTAAAATGAGGACAAATACAAGGATGAAGCTGCCCTCATGGGTTCTCTTCCATCTCTCAATTTCTGCATAAAAGCTCCCATAAACCTTGGAGGAAAAAGGTGAACTCCATCACTGGATCAACTCCTACACAGCACAGCCTCATGTACAGCTGCAAGAGGGTCCAGGTTAAAAAAATCCCAATTTAAAACTCTTTTCTGAACTTCCTAGCTGAGAAAAGCTGAGACGATCTCACTGTCCAAAAATGAACATCTCTCTTTTGTTTGCAGCTACATTGAAACAGACAAAGATGCAACCACCTTGTCAAGAGCAGTGTTGCCTTCAAAAGGGACACCAGAATCTCCTTTAATCCAGGTGTGATTCTACATCAAAAGACAACAGGCATCCAAAAAGGTCCTTTTAGCTTATTGAAATGTAAGCAGCTTAAAAGCAGGATATCACCTCATTAAATATCACCAATAATCATGGTGAGATTTGCAGTCTTTAACCTGGTTCCTGTGGGAATATTTATGTACCTCCCATTTCTTATCTTACACAACCCTTGAGATGAAGGTGACTGCTGGGAAAGACACAAAGAAGAAATAGGAAAGAAAAAAGGAAATCTTATAGGAAAAATTATCCTCTCACCTTTGATATCAGACAATCCTTGCCACACTGCTCAATAGATTTATTTCTGAAGTGCTGGATAATTTTTCCTGAAGTTACTAAGCTATACTTCTGCTTTCAAAAAATGCTTTTATCAACTCATATTTGAGAGTTCCAATCTCCAAATTTTTACTCACTTAGACAATGAAATCTAAACTAGGTGTTCTGTCTCCATAAAGGTTGCAAACAAGTAAAATGTACATTTGATCCAGTGGTAGGAGCTCAAGCTGAGACCCTGTAAGTCCCTGCTCCTGAAGGGGACGGGGGAACTAGAATGTAACTATGGCACAGATGGGATCACAGGCTGAAGGCTTCAGATGTGCCTCAGATTCAGTCATTCATGCACTTAGCAAAAGGAGCTGATTTCAAAATGCATACATTAACAAGGAAAGGTGCAGGCCTGCCAGTTAGTTTTGCTACAGATTTTGACAGGCCAACTTTGTAAGGACATGGAAAAGATCCCTTAAAGAAGGGCATCAGAAAAGCACAGAATTGTTAACAAGCCAGACTTCACAAACAATTAGTCACAAGGAGACAAATTCATTGAAGTACCACAGAGGATTGAGCAGTTCTCCAGCAGACAGATGAGCACTCTGACACTGCTCATTTCTAGTACGACCTGTCACTGCAGAACTTTAAGGAAAAATTAAGCACAAACTGAACACAGTTCACCCCAGCCATAATTTTTCTAAAATTCTCCAAGTGCTTACAAAGCACATTGCTTAATGAATCTAACAGAGCTCTCAATATCTTCACTAGTTCCTGAACTGAATTACTGAATATTTGATATCTAGGCCAGAGGAGCAGTCCCTGAAAAGCATCAGTTCCTGTTTTCACTTGCCAGAACAACACCCAATTTGTGCTGAGATGTGGTGCTAATGGTCACTCCCAGATCAGACAAAACTATTGGGGACTAGAATAATTTTCCATAAAACAATCACAGAATGGTCTGGGTTGGACAGAACTTTCAAAGACCATCCCATCCAACATCCCTGCCATGGACTAGGACACTTTCCACTAGACCAGGCTACTCCTATTTTATTTTATTGTTTAGGACATAACCAGTATCTTCCTCAAACAGAACTGCTTTCCAACAGGGTAAGATGTTGCATGTCCAGCTTCTCAGTGACTCTGAATTAAACCTCAGGGATCATGAAAGTTTCTGGAAAACAATGAAGCATCAGTGAAAGCAATCCCAGGAAAGAGGGAAGCTGCAGGATGAAAAAGGAAGGAAAGAAAAGCAACAGGAGATGTACTTGCTTTTGCTGTGTCTGAACAGCAGCAGTGCAGCAAAGTTAACTGGGCAAATGTAGACAGACCAGTAAATGTCTAAGTCCAGACCTTCATTCAATTCCCAGTTTCCTGAGACAATTTGATGGAACAATCTAAATCCATTTGAATGGAAATTGAAATCTAAAAGAACAGTCTCCCATGGTAGTGCCAAAGAAGATTTTTCAGACCCAGCAGTAAGGTAACAGCCTTCAGAGCCCTCCCTCAGCCCATAACAAACATAACTAATCTATTCAAAACACCTCCCAACTTCAAATAAAGCAAAGCAACACACGGGTTTGAACAGAAACTGCTTCAAACCAGAGGCACCTGCCATCAGCATCACTACCATTCTGCAGGCATTTCCCAATTAACTGATAATCAGAATTCAAAACTGGCAGATTTACATTGCAGGTCTTCCTTCCAAAGCAATTTTTTGCTTCCTTACTCTGTTTCCTTTGTCTGTTGTACATTTGTACATGTTGTACATTTTCATTGGCACTAGAAGAAAATGCAATGAAATAAAACTTTACTTCAGAAAGGACAGAGATTGTCCTCTGCAAAGCTGAGAAGTTGATGCTGATGGCCACAAGCATTGCTCACCTTAGTGATGAAAGGGGGGAAAATGACACAACTCCAAAAATTTGAAGTAACATTTAAGCAGCAACTCCTGCATGTTTTAAAGTTTATGCACAACAATTTTTTCTTAAATTTTTTTTTCATTTCAAGCTTTTCTCCCCACAATGAGATACTTCATGGGTTTTACCTTTATATAACCAAATACTTCAATATTTTTTAAAATATCCAATAAACCCCCCAAGCCTATCCTGCCCTACTGGAGTGGTTCATGTTCAGTACCCAACACTGAATTGAGCTAAGTGCAGTAGGCATGCCAAAAATCCCACAATTCCCCTCCCATTAATATGATTTTCCTCCCTGATAAGAACAAATAAAGCAGAAAATTACTGACATTACTGCAGAAGGATTAATAAGCCCTAAAAAAAGTATAGTCTCAAAGAAGAGTGGTAATATTATTCCCAATTACAGCATTAGTTTATTTATATTTCTAAATAGAAAATAAAAAACTTCATTAATGACTGAAATTTAAGTAACTTCACTAGTATGCTGATTTATCAGGTTCAGTGATAAACTTTTCAGGCATTCTTGGTTTTTTGAAAGGAACAAGAATTCCAGAACATCCAACCAAAACCCCAACCCACCCCCAAGGCAAAATAAAACACAAAAGCAGTGAGTACATATGGGGGGAAAAAAAGGAGAATACTTCTCCTAGGCAATCAAAATAACAATCTTTCCTGCTTGAACCTTGTTTGACATAAGGCTCCTAAACACCTTTGGAAGACTAAACTATCAATTGTTTTTACTAACTGACAGTCAAATGTATCCCTGCAGCCGGTGAAGGGGCAGTTTTGGGTCTACATAATATGAAAATGACAGTTAAGTAAACAACTTAGTTTACATTACAGAAAATAAACATGGAGAACGCAATGTACTAAAGCCAAGAGTCAGGAGAAAGAAAAGAGATCAGATTATGTTGATCATTTAAAAGACATTGCTTTGTTTGGGGTTTTTGTGTAGTAGTTTGCACAAGTTAAGAGACTTACTGTGTTCAGAGACCAACCCTGACACAGAGAAGCAGCAGTTTCTAATAAATAATAGTAGTTTCTAATAAAATATTTTAAATTCAGAGCAGATTACTTTTAATAACTTTTATTTGGTAGACAAAACAGAATATGCAGGCTTTAATAAAAACTTCTTTCACGCCTCTTTTCACAGCCATATATGAATCTCTATTCCTAAGCTCATCACTCTGTTTTCTTTGTCTTACAGTTTGAAACCAAAGCATTTTGCCCACAAGATGCAGCAGAAGCCTTACCAGATCAGCACCAGCCTGAAGCAACACATCTGCCACATCTGTGTGTCCATTTTCACAGGCGTAGGTCAAAGCTGTATCTCCCGTTGCTGTAGTGGCATGAACATTAGCTCCTACAAACACAACATTTATTTCATATTGGACATGTCCTTATAAAGTATTTCACATCGGATAAACATAAAAATCTCTGACAACAGCTATATCCTAGTGACTAACAGCCTCCACAGTCCAAGGGCATTGCTCTCATGGCAAAAATTGCTCTCATAGTGAAAATACTCTGAGGAGAGGTGTAAGTCAAGCCTTGCAAAAAGCATGACTGACAATCCAAGCAGTTAAACCTACATGCTCACTTATTTCTCTAGAGCAAGAAGGATTTCAGTTGTTACAGCAAGGAAAAGGGAATCCAGACAGCTGTGCAGATTGTCCATTTGACTTGGAGCTGTATGCCAAGAGAAACCAGACAAAATGCACATTACTGAATTGGTATTAATACAACAAACCCATACACTTCTACAAATTTCCCTTCTTTCCTGCTCTATAAAATAATTTGCTTTAAAAACATTTAGTTGAAATAAGTTGTGTAGCTTCACATACACCAGCTCTGTGAACACTATGTGACACATTACTCTTAAAAAAAGAAATGCCAATGTGATTAGCCATTTTCTTATTTTTAAGGTGTGAGGTATAATTAGAGACTCCCTGATGCCAAAACAAGGCTCCTTAATCAACTTTCTCCACTATCAGCAGTGAAGTGCAGGCAGTGAGCCTTCCAAGGGAGCTGGTGACAGGTGTCACATGCTGGTGTCACTGCACCAAGTGGCACAGTTGTTACTGTCCCTTGATGAGCAGGGAGCTTTACTTTCTAAAATTAAAAATCCAGCCAATTTTATGCTTATTCTTAGAAAAGAGCATAGAAATAAATCACCTTCCACAACAAGGAAGATATCCCAAATATAGCTCCTTTTTCTTTATTGTTTTAAGCAGAACACTTTGGACTCTACCAGCTTTATAAACTGAAAGATGAACATCGAAGCATCATATTACCCCAAACTCCAGCAAGATTGAATTTTTACTACTGAATAATGTAGCAGTAAAGCTCATTCATCACAGAAACTCAGTACATTCCAGAATCTGTCCTGCACGCTACTTCCCAGCACACCATTCCTAAAGAACTGGTTATTCAGGGAGACTGAATGCAGATAACCAGGCTTAGTCAAAGCTGGAGTAGTAAGCAAAACCAAGCATTATCTGTATTAAAATTTTGTCCTATATGCAGATAGCTGGAAACAATGTTTCTAATGAATGTGGATGCTTTCTAGGCATGGAACAGGATCCAGTGCTCCAGGAGGCACTTTCCTCTGTTAACAGTATCAAACAATACTGAGGTGCAGCATATGCTTTTTTCTTCTTGCTAAGTTACCCGAGAATATTATTTCTTGTTGCTGCCACTGTCAAAAGTCCAGTTATCTTCCAAATCATACAGAACACATCAAGTCTATGGTATCTGTGGGCTTAATCACTTGCTCTGAACACATACCTGCTGCCAGCAAGTATTTCACCAGTTCAAGATGACCCTCTTGAGCAGCTTCCATCAAAGGTGTTGAGCAACCAAGTTCTATATCAGCTCCTGCCTTGATAAGGAAGTCAGCGACTTCAGAGAAGCCTCCGCAGCATGCCAGGGTAAGGGCTGTTTCCTGCGTTTCTTCTGTCTGTGCGTTTATGTTTGCCCCTGGGAAACAGAACAGCCATTACTGACCTGGCCACACAGCAGCTGGGGAGGGGAATGCTCATCAGCCCCACAGCAGTTTGTGGGTGCAGCAGTGAGCAGTGCCAGCCCCACACTGCATCAGAGCAATCTGCCCAGAACACCTGTTGGCCATGGATCACTGCGTCCCTCTGAGCGCTCCATCGCCACGGGATCTCACCTTGTGCCAGCAGCAAGGCCACCATCTCTTCGTGGCCTTCCCGGGCAGCTTCCATCAGAGGGGTGTAACCTTCATCATTAACCTCCTCCAGGTTGGCTCCCCGCTCGATCAGAAGCGCTGCCAGCTCCACGTGCCCACCACAAGCAGCCAGGGTGAGCGGGGACTCGAAGGAATCCGCGGGCATGTTCACCTGGGCACCGCTGTCCAACAGCAGCCGTGCCACCTCCACGTGGCCGTCCTGCAAGCAAAGGGCAACCCAGGAGTCAGAGCTGAAGGCACTTGATGCTCCAGTTGCAACCACTATCACACTAGGCCTGAAAATGATCCCTTCTTTTTACTTATCATGGTTTAATTATGACAGTTATGGTAATACTGGGACCTAAACAATGTTTAGGTTTCTACCTACATCTAAGGCACGTTTAAATGCATGAGGAAAAAAGAGCTAGATGTTTGTTGGTGTTTTTATTTTTTGAGGGAAAAAGCACAATCTTTGGGACACAACAGGACTAAAGATAGCAAACAAGTGCCATAAGTAATAAATCCACTCCATAACTAAACCTCAAAACAAGCACCAGGAAAAAAGATTTCCTTACTCTTTGTAGTAGTAATTGATTCATGACTTCTACAGACAAGAAACCAAAAAGTCCCAATTGACAACTTATAGACCCTGGGAAAGACACCTGCAGAGAAACTGAAGTGTGTAACACTAAGGTAGGTAACAGGGGGAGAGAAGACTTGGAAAAACTTTTAGAGGTGACTGAAAAATGCTTTGGGGTAAAACCATAGAATAGGAGAATTAGGACTGCCAGAGCAGTCTGAGTCCTTACCAATCAAAGCACACAGATATATCTGTCAGCTTCTCAAGAAAGTATTGTTGAACTTCTCCATTATTTGAAAAAGAACAAGAACCTAAAATCCACATTTCACCTAAGGTGTAGTTGGTAGAGAGTCACAACATCAGCAAAAGGGGAAAGCTTAAGCTGACCATGAAGCAGGTCGTAGGTAACCTGAGCTGGACAGCAATCAGGGGTGCACATTAAACACAGGCTGCTCTTCTCAGAGGGTTGGCTAAAAGCCAGCAGCCACCTCATTAGAGGCATTACCCTAAGTGTGGCACTGTCCAGACCAAAACAAACTCTGAGGCACTTACAAAAGAATTGGTGATCAGAGACCAGACATCTCAGCAAGCTGTACCTGCTGCATTCCTTAGATGGAAAGAGATGAAGACTGGAACAGTCACAACAATTTGGTGGAACAGCTCCCTTGTGCAAGGGTGCAGCCGAATGATAACAAGAAACAAATTCCTTGCTATAGAGTTGGGACTTCAAAGGCTCATCTTCCTTTCTGGTGCTTTCAAATGTCAATACACACTCTGTAATGCCAGAACACCTAGTCTGAAACACCTAAGAGCTGAAAATATGCAGGCAAACCTCACAACTCTCTCCCCTCCAAGTGAGGAGCTTCACAGCCTCCAAGTCAAGCCAGCCCTTGGATTGTTTCACCAGGAAACTAAGAAAAGGCAAACAAAAAACTCAACCTAAACAGAAGAGTGGGTTGATTAACCTTTAGTCTGCAGTCATGCTGCAATCTCCTTTAGGTGACAGCATGCACCCACTGTCCTTCTGAATTCCTTACTGGCACCAGGCTCTCCTGCAGGGAAGGCTATTCAAGGATACAATTACCAGCTCACTATCGGAAGACTTGGCCACAGCTCCCCACGTTACAACCTGACCTTGGTCTCTTGCATCATCACCTCACAACTGCACTGGGAGAACACTTGATCCTCCAGCTCTCAGCAGACTGGAGGAACACTGCAGCCTATCTTGCAAGGATTACAAGCTACTGGGAGACAATTCAGTTTCCCTCTTTTTGCTGTGCTTCCTAGGGAGACAAGGTCCCTGTTCTTTCTTCAAACAAGTTCCCTAGCTTGAAGAAGAGAGAAAAGGTCATCTAACCACAAAAATGGTTGCAGATACGCTTTGACACAATAGCACACTCTTTATTAAGATGATGCTCTAGGAAAGGGAAGCTTTTCCTCAATGGCTGCTTTGAAATTATGTGGACAGTTGCTAGAGAACTAAGGACTACATCATTTTTCAAAATAAAATGGTAGGTCAAATGAAAAACCCCACAACCTCATTTACAGAAACTTAGAGGAGAGCAAGTCATCCCTCCATGCAAAACACTTCCTGCAATGATGACCAGACAATTGTAATGCATGAATCATCCAGCTCAGTGCACTTCTGGAAGGTTCATTCCACAATACTCAGAGATCTTATTTATAAAAACAAAGACGGAAAACACACTAAAAAAACTCCCAAACAAAACCCCAAACCAGTGACTTGTACTACATCACTGCACTGCAGATTACTCACCCCTATACTTCCCACAGGGAGCATTTAGAACAACACATCATCCTTCAAAAATCAGAGTATTTTTTCCTTGTGAGCAGTTAGACTGAGAAGCCGGTGGAAGCTACAGCAAGCACTTTTTTACAATACCAACACACACACCCACTTGCAGCCCCCAAACAGCTTGTTACCCAAGGTTCACTCTATTTTATCACCTCCTGCATTCCTCTGTCCCCGAGGAGGGAGCAGTACAAACAAAGGTATTTACCATGCAGGCTTCCATCAGTGCCGTGTGCATCTCATCTGTTTTGTGTTCTTGATCAGCTCCAGCTTCAAGCAAAAAACGAACCATATCTAAATGGCCTTCAAATGAAACAGATCAAAATAAATAAGCATTCCACATCATCAACTTGTAGTAGTACAGACAGTACACTTAATGAAATCATTCAGATTGTCACAGTTTGCTATTGCAATCTTTACAGGTTATAATTGGCAAACCTGGGCTTTTTAAAGTACTCTTTGAAAAAATACCAATGCAAACGAGTCAGCAGCCTTCAGAAAGCCTTTCCCAAAGGTATTGCTCAGCTGTGAGATGGAGACAGACCTGTCTAATTCAAGTTTACACAAGAACCTTTCCTTGTGACTTCAAGCTACAAAACTGTGCTTATTCCCTATTGAACTGTACAGTAACAGACCATTTAAAAGTTCCAAGGCAGCACAGAACCTGGGGGATTATCTTTTAGAGATGGGTCCATGTAGATTTGAACTTAACTTTAAGCTCTTTAATAACACAGACATATTCCTGAGAACTAGATACACACATTATATCATATTATCTGACACTATTTTTAAAAGCTTCTACTGAGCTTTACCAAAACTTGATTTCAACTCTATTACAGTTTCTGTCATTTTAGAAATAGTCCCTTCTAAGTTTTTAGCCTCTTGATGAGCATTCTTCTCCAAGGCAAGACTTAGTCTTACATAAGCTGACAAGAAAATAATCAACCATCTTGTCAAAGATAACACAGGACAGCTCTAGTCATACAAGGTTTTACATTCCATGACTCAATAAACTTTTAGGTCAATAGAAACAAGAATGACCCTCCAACACATTCAGTTCCTGAAAGGAACTACTATATGCTGCAGGAAATCCATGACAAATCCAGATGCAAGTCCTCTGACAGTTTATACACAGTATGTATCCTCCAATCCTAACCACAGAGGCAAAACCTAAAGGTACTATGACAGTAATCCACATCCTTAGTTTCTATTTGTAGAAAAAAAATTGTTGGAAAACAAACCATAGAAGCATGATGGATTACCACTGCAATGTTACCTTACATAGAAGCTTTAAATAGCAAAATAAATCAAATCAAAAGTCTCCAGAAGTTCATTGTAGTTAAGAATTCATAGACATTCTCCCAAATTACACTGAAGGAAAAGAATCCAATAACAGTGGAGGCATTGCCACCCCATCAGGTATTACAGAAACCCACATTCCACATCTGCATTTTTTGAAGAACCAACAGAGATGTTTTCAGAATTCATGGACGTTGGTGAGGGAACTGGGAATGAAATAGGGAATGTGGCAGTGGGGGAAGGAGAGAATGGTGGAATGTCAAAGCACAAGTTTGGACATAGCCAGTTACAAGTTTTCACCTGCAACATGTCGAACACATCCACCACATCTGGACACAAACACAGACTTAATACCACTACACTACAGAGGAGCATTTCCTGACGTGGAGTTTAAAACCAAAATGCAGTTTTGCAAACTCTTAGGAAAGTATTCAAAGTATTGCTGAAAACTTTAGACAGATAAATCCTAGCAAATAAATTTAAAGAAAAATACAAAAGGCAAGAGACAATACCTTTATAGCATGCGAGTGTAAGTGCACTTTCTTTGAACTCGTTGGAGTGAGTGTTGATTCCTGCACCATATTCCAGCAATACTCTGGCAACCTCGACATGCCCTGCACTGGCTGCTTCCATCAGGGGGGTGTGGCCATTCTCATTGTGGTCTTCTATGTTAGCACCAGCTTTCAGTAGCACCTTCACCACGTCCACAAAGCCCCCAGCACAGGCGTACGTGAGAGCTGTGTTCCCTGCAGAGGAGAGGTTGCATGAGAGCCCTTTCCATCACCCACTCCTAATTCAGGGAAGGAGATCAGTGCCAATAGCACCAGCAGCAGCCTTTCACCTCACAGAAATGTTACTCCAGGCTGGGTATAAAATCCCAAATAACTATAACATGAAAGTTTTAATGCTGAGCCAGTATTATAAATCAGGATTTTTTTTTAGTTTGAATGTTATGCTTCCTATTCAGCACACAAAAATAGATCAAATAAACACACAGAAAAAGATCAATGAATAATTTTTACTATAGAGTTGGGGGGGTTGGATTTCTGGTTTTGCCTTTTTTGCCTAAGATTGTATCCTGTAATTCCTTGAAAAACTTGTACTAGCTGGCTGAGAATAAATTTATAATTTAAAGCTTTGGTACTGTAAGTGACAGACACTCACATATGGCTCATATTTTAAATGCTACAGTCAATTTTAAGGTAATTTTGTTTAACATGGCTAAACAGCAACATAAAAGAATATCTCATAGTTCAGACACACGACTTGTTTGGAAATTTCAACAAAGTTTAAATTCTATTAAAATAAACAGATTCCAACTGCAGATTAATGCTCTCAGCAAGGTTAGTTAAGCTGGGGTCAAGAACCAGCAATATAGAGAACATTCAATGCATTCATAAATTTTTAGCTCCCCTTTGGTAAAAAGACACAGAAATAACTGGTGTTCATGGGATGTATCCTATGGTCATCTTACTGGGTAATTTTGGATTATACCAATGAGAAAAAATAAACTTGATGTATTTTTCTTCCCATCTAACACCAGAGTGGTTTTCACAGGAACAGTGCATTCCATTAGAGTTTATATTAAAATCCATCTTCAATAATGGCCAGTTAAGACTTTAAACACATTTGCTACAGATCTGGTCTATTCCTAACAGTTCCTGTCACGTTTTCTTGTGAATGAAAGTGTTAGACAAAAACACAGATGTTCAGAAGAGCTGTGTGCCTTATGTGCCAGCCTTGCTAACTGTGCTCTTGTCCCCCAGTTACCTGTGGAGGACTGTGCATTGACATCTGCACAATGGACAAGGAGGAGTTTGACGATATCCACGTAGCCTCCACTGGCAGCTGCCATCAAGGGAGTGATGTCACCTTTATTCCCTCGATCTTCAACGTTGGCGTGCATGGCTAGCAGCACCTGGGGGAAATATTCACCACAGTGAGTAAATTGTAATACTCTTTAGTACAGTGGGGTCTGTGGAACTGGTTCCCCCAGCCCCTAGCAGCTCAGTGCAACCCCCAGGACCATTCACAGTTACCACTTGCACTGGGCCCTGCTGCAGCAAATCCTGGGTTTCTACTTTTGTTCATATCTGTAAGCTCCAGTGAAATACTGACATTTTCAGAAGTCACAGGGCAATTCCCTGACCAGAATGACAGCACAGAAACTGTCGCCTGCAATAATGACCAGGGCACCCAGAGGTCAAGCTCACAGGTGAAAAATTCTCTCCCTGTCCTGTTTTGGCACCAAAACATGAAGTTGGGCCATTTCCTAGAACTATCACCTAAACATCTCAAAGCAGCTGCCCTTAGATACAGAAGCAATATAGCTCAGAATTAACAGAAATTAATGTACTGTTGATACAAATGTGATTTTAAAAAAGGATTGTGTTACTGAGACATGAGTTTTTAGAATGTAACCAATGCAGTATTTGGGTTTGCTGCTATTTTAGATCTCTTGCCTGGCAGAACAACTGGACTGCATCTAGAACAATGCCAGAAATGTAGATACATCACAAAACATAGGACTCGTTCCTCAGACAAGTCCCTTCCACCTAAAGGCATACATGACTGCATTTTCCATTAAAGAAACCCAGACAATAACTGGAAACCCACAATAAGCTGTATTCACCACTGATACTCTGTTGAAATAATAGAAAAATTATAATAACCATAACAGCTAAAATGTTTATCTATCAAAGAAGCCCCTCAGACAACACTTAACAAGTAGTTGGTTCTAATTGTATTTGTTACTTACTTGTGCCAATTCATAATATCCTGCTGAGCAGGCCAAGCACAGCAGACTCTCCCCTTCTTCAGTGTGTTCATTTACGCTCCGTCCTTCATCCAGCAGCTTCCGGACAGCGTTCACATCCCCATCGGAGCATGCCTCTGCCAAACTGCGACTGCAAAACCAGACACCACACGGTCAGCTCAACACACACCTGCCACAGCTGGCCAGCTCTCCTAGGCAATGAGGAAGCCTTAAAGAAAAGGCTCTTGACTTTGGTGCTAAGCTTTACTCGNTTTATTTTGAGTGTATATATATATATATATATATATATATATATACACAGGTGAAATGGAGATAGACACTTTCCTTATTGTCTAAATTATCTTGTTCTCATCAGTTGTTAACTCATAATATGCTTCCAATACAGATCAGATGCAGAGAGGAGTGCTCAAAGCTGGTTTTTGTGGTGTTTGCAACAGGAGCAAACCTCACTGATGCTATTGCCAGTTCAGGGAATGCCAGACACACAGAGGCTGTGACCATGACAAACTGCTGACTGCAGGTGCCAAGGCAAAGTCCTAGTGAAAAAGTCAGCAGTCAGGTATCACAGAGATCACTAATATGAATACTGCAACCAGACAAACTTCTGTAATTAAGAGAGCAATCACCCACTCTTCTACAGCTCAGAGCTTAACCTTTCTTGATTAGGAACTCAACAGAAAGAGAAGCAGGTTAGAAAGTAACATTTTTTTGTACTTTTCTCTTACCCTCTGAAGCCAACAACCTGATGGAACAGTTGTTACACCTCCAGATGCTTCTGCTAGCAATAGAACAACTCCATCACTAAGTCCTAACTATAAAATTAACTGAATTTGAAATAAAACCACATTCTGTAGTTGGGGAACTGAGGGTGGTCAGTACACACTTGTCCACCTGTCCGTTGCAGTGATTATTCTTCTGCTAGAAGCAGAACAGCTCCATTACCAAGCACTAACTACAAAACTACCAGAATTTGAAGCAAAATGCCATTGCACAGTGGGGGAAGCGGGGGTGCTGAGTACGTACTTGTCCACCTGTCCGTTGTTGTGATTGTTCTCGGCTCTCATGCGCGTCAGCGCGGCGGCCGCCTCGTCCAGCGCGCAGCTGACGGACGACGTCAACCTCCGGAGAACCTCGGGATCTGCGAAGGCTTTGCCATCGGCAGTGGACAATTTACCAATTCCTTCAGTGCACGTTGGGTCATCAGTCAGGTTAGTAGGAAAGTCACACAAAAGAAATGCAGAGACACTGGTTTAGAGTTCAGCCACATGCACTATTAGTTAAAAATCGTTTGCAAACATGCCAGATAATTAGCTACTTAAAACTGAACTAACTGCTAACATTTGCCCAAGACCTGAAGAGTTAAATAACTGTAATAAAGCAGTAAAAACCTCATACCTTTCAACTGGCAGTTTTGTTACTTATCCCAAAGTCTCAACTCATACCTTTGAGGAACTTAAAAAAAACCCCAAAAACCCCCTTCAAGCCCAATACCAGATGTTTGGGAAACAGGCTTGATTTAGTGTTTTCTGAATGTGAAGAATTTTTCAACTTAAAACACTTATTACCCCTTTACCACCCAAAACAAAGCAGACTGGGGTCTAATATATCTTTTTTTTTTTTTTAGAGTAGGAAAAAACTTTGAAGTTTATTAGTTTAAATTCCCAGTAATTTACCATTCTAAACTGCCCAGATCTAGCAACAGGAACAGAAGTTACAAAATGAAATTTCAAATATTTTAAGTATACTTGAAATCAATGCCTCTCCTTCACAGGCACAGCACAACAGAAATGCTTAGATTCAAGGAACTTTCTCAACAGTTTCTTTTTTTGTAACAGTTTCTTTGCTCAAGTTTTACTCCACACAGGTTTTACTCCTTGCAGTTCAGCACAACCTATTTAACACGTGCGAACAATCACTGCAGTGTGGGAAGGGCTTGTATCTTCATGTACAAATAGCAGAAACACCTCCCAGCCACCCACAAAAATCCCCAAACATAAATCAATCGATTTNGCACAGCAGACTCTCCCCTTCTTCAGTGTGTTCATTTACGCTCCGTCCTTCATCCAGCAGCTTCCGGACAGCGTTCACATCCCCATCGGAGCATGCCTCTGCCAAACTGCGACTGCAAAACCAGACACCACACGGTCAGCTCAACACACACCTGCCACAGCTGGCCAGCTCTCCTAGGCAATGAGGAAGCCTTAAAGAAAAGGCTCTTGACTTTGGTGCTAAGCTTTACTCGAAGATACACCTTTTATATATAAATATAATTTTTTTTAAGTGTATATATATATATATATATATATATATACACAGGTGAAATGGAGATAGACACTTTCCTTATTGTCTAAATTATCTTGTTCTCATCAGAGA
>VZTZ01023504.1:145731-169942 GCA_013400955.1 Drymodes brunneopygia
CAGCACATCCCAGCACATCCCCGCACATCCCCGAGCCGGGCAGTCACCTGCCCCCAGCCTGCCCAGCAGAGCGTGAGCACACACATCCCAGCACATCCCAGCACATCCCAGCACATCCCAGCACATCCCAGCACAACCCAGTGGCACAGCACTGGGCTCAGGGAGCTGCTGTCACCCACCCAGTGCCAGTCCCGCTCAAATTCCAAGCTTGAGGCACTCCTGTACGTCAAGGAAGCATCCAGGCTAAAGACTCACAAAAAAACCTGATTGTTTCTTCTAGGTGCTTATACAAAATAGTTTTAAACCCCAAGTTACTCTTGGGGAATTTATTTTAAGCTAAGACTGTAGTATCTACAATATTTACCCATATAACTAGAAAGGTGGCAGCTTGGTAAATGATCCAGAAGCAGAGATTATGACCTCTATAAAGAAAGCTACAAATTATTTACTTTGTGCCATCAAATATGGAGAAATGTACATGGTTTATTTAATTATTTTACAGAAAAATATCACAGCTAATGGTTGGCAATGATTCTTCATTTCCTGGTTCTTCCTTTCATGCCTTATCAGGGAGAAATATTTTCTCATTTCAAGTTTGACAATTGCTTGGCTCCAAGAATCTGAAAGAGCCACATCAAGGTGCTAAGACGGCTACTGAAACATGGAAAAGAGGAACATGGAAATGGCACTGTCCACTGTGGGAGGGTAAGGAGCAAAGAAAAACCTCACATATCCCTGAGAAACATCAAGAGAAGACAAAAAACATTCACGCTGAGAAAGGTGCACAGAATTCCTGTTCTTGACTTTTCTGGCATTTTAACTCAGCCCAGTATTTCCCATTTCATTCTCTTTAGGGTTTGTGTCCCTTGAAAATAAGTTAATTTGCAGACACTCTTATCTATTTAGCGAGACAAGGAGAAGACAGCAAAATTACTTTCTGCTCTTTGAGTAACCTAAGGCTTATGAAGGGAAAGTATCACACCCCTGTGGTGACTGGCTTCAGGATCTGATCCCCCTGCACAACAGAGATGCAGGAAGGCAAGAACTCAAGTAACTTTTGAGTGCTATTTATAGACAAACAGCCCACTTGAACTCTTCTCAAAGCTTCTGGCAGTCAGTGGGAAACTGAGCCCCAATGGGCTGGAATTGCCATCCTGAATCAGAAAGCAACTCTGACTCAATACAGCACCCAGTGACTATCTGGGAAAAAACCATTTGAAAATACTGCTGCACTTTCAAATAAAGTTCTGAGAGCAAACTGAGTGCAGGTAACATCACTAACCTAACTTGGAAGCCCAATTTTAGCCTCCAGTTTATGCCAATTATGCATGGCAAAGCAAGCCAAAATACTGAGTATTTTCAGAGTGATCAAGTGCACCACTTCTTTAAAAAAATGATCACCACACTAATGGTGTATAGCACAGACTAGGGCATAAATTCATATTTCAAACAGAACATTTGAGAAACTCTTCATAAAATCCTTTCTTCTGCCTAAAATGATCCAGAGCCTTTCAGTACTGTCATCATTACATACATGCTGCATAACAAAAGATCCTGAAAGTAAGACCTTTAAGAATGCCACAGTAGATTGGAGTACTAAACAACCAAAAATCAGGGTACTACAGCTTTCAGAAAGAAAATATGGAATTTATTTTACCATGACCCAGCTTGAAGAAAGAACACACCCATCTATTTATAAACACCCCTCTACAAGAACAGCCCAGAGGGCTTATCCCATCTTTTACTTTTTGCAGCATCCTCTTGCAGTTTTAAAAACAAAAGGGAAGAGATGCACTTTCATCCAAGTTCGTGTGACTGAAGCTCTGGTGCTTCAGATGGGAGATTTTGTCCATCAGAGGTCACAGAGTCCAACATGTGGTACCACAGAGACCAAGTTTTACTGAGCTTCTTCAGAGCACAATGCAGAGAGAAACCATAACAAGCAATGAATCCAGTGGAGGGAGTTGCTTCCAATAGTGAGTATGGAAAACTCCAGCCAACTGAGGTTCTACCAAATCAAACTTCTTTCACTATTTCCTCCAGGTCTTAGCTGTTAATCTGTGTAAAGACTAAAATAAAGTTATTCTACCTCTTGCTGTGTCTCTAAAGCTGGGGAGGATCAAGCACTGGGTGTGCTTGCTGTAAGTGAAGGTTAATAGCCAAAAGCACAGCCATAGTGCAATTTTTCCTCTTTTCATTAGCGAATCTTCCTATTTTCTCTCTAGAGACTCCCAAAACTTGCTGCTTACTTGGTTTTGGCAATACAAAACAAAGCCAGCTGGAAGTCAGGCCAGGTTGGTTAAAACTGCTGTGGTCTTCCTCTGCTACTCAAAAGCCAACTAATTCTTTGAAAGCAAAGACAATTTTAGCCTTTATAATGATTCCGAGCTGAAAAGTTTTTTTAAAGGACATATCCAAACATGAGTGTCAGATAAAAAAAAATATATACACACACATAGACAGGAATAGTCAGCTGCACACACAAGAATAATCAAATGCACAAACATAGAATAATTTACAATGGTTCTTCAGAGAAGTAGTGGTAGAGTTAAAGTCAAATTCAACTTGCAAACCAAAGTCAAAAGGCAGACAAAGAAAGGAGATGTATAAACAAAAGCACAGCTTGCAGGACAGATGAAATAACACTCCTCTCTCCATGCATCAATAGAGCTCAACTTCAGTAACACGACTCATTTGGGGCATAAAGTTATGAAGAACAGAGATCACATACAGAGACTCCAGAGGAGAACAAGAGCAGTGAAAGTCTAAAGAACATGAGTTAAGGGTAGAGAAAGGTTCGATGCTATTTAGCCAAAAAAAAATAAAAGGAAGATAAATGAGGATGATATCAGTCTGCAAGTCAGCTCTAAGGATGGCTGCACTGGAAAAGGAAACACTGAACCTGGATAGATGCATTAAACAAGCAGTCAAAGCCAATAAAAACCACCAACTGCTTTACTGCATCTTTCTTCCTTCCCTCCTGAAGCTCTTCCAAAGGAAGCAGCTCAGTGCTCCCTTCACCCTTGAGTAACATATTTCAGTACATAACACCGAGGACTTGCAGTCCAGAAAACCTTCTCCTCCCGGGGACTGCAGTGGGCTTTGCATGCTGTGGTGCTGTGCAGCTTCCAGCACTGGAGATTGTCTGTCTAACCAGCTCCTAAAGCCACCCATCAGGAATGGTACAAGCACAGCTGAATTTGCCTGGGGAGAAGGAAGAGATGAAGATAAAACTGAACCTATTGAGACTTTTTTCAGCCAAATTTTTGAAAAACTTTTAAGAAGCTGTAGAGAATTTGAGAGAAAGGTGATGCCTAAATGACAAGTTAACAATTGCTGGTTTGGAGACAAGCTTTGTTACACAGGGGGAAAAGTCCCCGAAGAACTGCACTGTGCATTTTGCTCCCACAGCAACTTCTTTCCTCATGGATACAACCAGGATAACTTAATGCAATGAAATTTTTTTTAACATATCCTAGTATGTATTGAATTTTCAAGTATTTAAATAATTCATATTCACAAAGAATATAACCTGCCTTTTAGTGCAAGATGTTTAATGTATTACAGCTCACTTTAAATCTGAAGATTTAAGTTCTTAGCTTTCAAAGTAAGGTCTGTAAAACAGCACAAAACAATTTATAGCAGGAAATGTAGATGCTCATATCCCACTGCAAAAAAAGCCACTTGTTTCCATAAGAAGAATCAAAGATGAGAGGCAGTATATCTTAGGTATTTTGTTTTTTATTAATCTGGTGAAGAATAGCTTGACTTTCTAGAAATAAGCAGAACTTAATCATTTACACTAGGCATATACTACATTACCATTTGTTTTCTTAAAAACCTGCTTATAATTACTTCCTAAATATACAACAGCAATATTTTGTCAAAGGTGAGTAAAAGATTTAAAAAAAAACAACCAATTCATGTGTTACCCTGCAAAGTATTGATGACTCAGTAAATCTGTTACTTCTGACACTTTAAAAGACCCCAAAGATTTGATAACTGACCAAGGTGTTATAGGCAGGTGTGTTACAGCCTACACCAGGAGCTCAGGTAACTCCTCTCAGGTGTCCCCAGACACAGAACATGACCCAGACTGTTTTGGCAGCAAACAGCCCTGCTCATGCAATGACTCCTCACAGGACACTTCGTCAGCTCCAGCAGGGGTGGCTCCACATCCTGACTTACCAGTTAGTCCAGTATGGAGTAAGTGCCTGGCACTGGTTACTGCCACCACACTTGAATATTAAGCCACAGAACATTCCAAAAAAAAAAAAAAANAAAACAAAACCAAAAAAAACCACAAACCCCGGAAAGGGAAATCTGATAGACTGATTTAGATCTGATCATCTGCACATCCCCAAAGCATGCAGCCAATACTCAAACTCTCTTTTGAACACTTCTAAACTCTGATTTTAACACCAGGTGCTAAGGAAAGAACATGACTGACAAATGCAGACAACAAGAAAAAAAGCAAACATAGATCTCAAGCCAGTGAAATAGAGGTTTTTTAATAAACTGCTAGGACTCTTCTTGCAGGAGATTGAGGCTCATCTTCCTCCTCACTGTCTCCTGACACATTTCAGGAGAAGAGTCACATCCTGGTGAACTCAAACTTCCAAGAGCAGTAACTGCTTCATTTCCCACAGTTCCCATGTGGGCTCCCCTCCCTCCCAGCACCCCAAGGACAGCACCACAGCAGAGCCATCTGCTGAGAGAGGAGGCAGAGACAGGGACCAAGGAGAGTAACTCTGTACCAGGTACGTCCTGTCTCCATCCAAGCACTACACAGGACTGTCAGTAAAGCACTGCTGCTTTTCTCCTGCCCAAACTCTCCCTACATTCCTTTTGGCTGAGGCTACTGCAAGCATTAATAGAGGAAGAAGTCTTGAAATCAATACTGGATGGAAAAAAGTTTTTAACCAGCAATAATACGTTCCCCATATTGGAACAAGAGAGCACAGGATGTTTTATCTTATAAAAGAATCCAACTTGCACAAAAACTAAAATACAGCAGAAGGAAAATAGAAAGGAGAAGTCAAGTTAATAAAAACGATATCCAGGACTGAAAAAAATCTTGTAAAAGGAGGATTGCACAAACTGTTTATGGTACAATCATGAAGAACTTGTTGATTACTTATGATTACCTCTGACATACATACACACACAGAGATATATATAAATATGTAGGCAACTTGAGAGATTGAGGAGAACCCTGGACAAATTTTATACTTAACAAAATAAAACTGGTAACTTTTTGTCTCATCTCTTCCCACTCCCCATCCCCTCTGAAGAAAGGTTAAAATCATCTTCATCAAAGAACTCCAAAACTACAGCTTTCAGAACTGGTAAGGTAACTTAGCCATCTGATACCTAAAGGCAGCAATTTAAATGTTAGGACAATGAGACTGCTCTTCACAGCAAAATCCATCTGGAAAACAGCTAAAAAATATGAAGCTGATACATTTAGCACACTGTCAAAGCATGGAAGTTAATTTGACTAAGAGCAGGATTAGACTAGACTTTTTCTAATCTAAAAGCCTACTAGACTAGAAAAAATATTTAAATCATGCAAAATATCTGAGAGATATAATATTAATAATTCAATTACATGCACACAATTCAGTTTATCCAGCTTACTCAAAAGCACAACAAATCTGTATGTTTCACATACCATATACTCCTTCCCACTCTGAATCTTTAGATGGTGAAGAAAGAAAATGAGATCGTAATGTGCCAATACCTCAAAAGGCAGAAGCTTTCCATTTAACAAGACAGTGGTGATTTCAGTGGCAGAGCAGCTTTGATCTCTAAAGAAACACCTACAATGAAGCCTGTTCCAACTGTCCATGTGAAAACTGTTTCCCTTATTTGGTCTGTATATCATGTCCATATAACACCATGTATTTTAGATCAGAGCAAATTATGGTGAAAAGCCTTTCTTGGTCTGCAATCAGTCACAATAACTGGACTAAGGTAAGACTTTGGCCATGTTGAAGGAGGTTAAACACACTTTAAATTTGATACTGCAACATTTTTATAATAAAGTTACATCTGTGCTCAGATTCCAGCAATCCTGATTCCCCCTAACAAAGACCCTATTTCTCTTTTTTTAATTTCATACACCAATACAGATCTAGATATGCATGTGCTATCTTCCACAAGCACAGAGGTGCAACCAATAAATTGACAAACACGAATCTGTTTTCTGCAGACCTCCACTTCCATAGTTTCAAGTGGAACTTGGACAACCCTTCAAACATTAAGTTTCTAATGCCCACCTTCATTTAAATCACAGCTTAGTTACTCATCAGCCCTAAGAAAAGAAACACCAAGTCCACACATGAATCTTATGCATCATAAATAATATCATCAAAGAATTTCTCTGGCCCAGTCTCTGACACTTTCCAAGGGCTCCCTCAGATGCAGGATGAAAGCAAGCTGTGCCTCTCTGGCACTGCTCTTTTAGACCACAGCTCACTCCCTGGTTATCCTTGTTGTTAGTGAATAATGAATGGGTTTGATCACATCACCAAAAAAAAAACCAAAAAAACAAAGCCAAAAACCCAGGTTTGGTCAATAGGTTGGCAAGTGAGTAAACAGAAATACACATACACAGATGAAAACACTGAATTTCATGATTGCTGAATCTTCTCTAACCTTTCAGTTTATCCTAAAGCAGGTAGATTTCATCTGGGCTCATTCATAATTTAATCTGTATTCTGTATTTTCACTAGGAAGGTGATCACTTCCACTTTTTGCCTTTCCCAGCTCCAAAATACACAACCTATTCCCCTCACCACCACCCTACCACCTTTCCAAAGAGCAGCATCAAGCTCTCGTGCCTGAACGAACTATTGAAATTCACAGGTATTAACAGACACATGTTATTAGAACTCGATTTCTCTTTCACCATTTACACTACAATTAATCCCTCAAAATCTCAAAAACACCAAAGCATTTATGTGAGGGTCTCCAGCCACTTTTAATACTGGATTTCAACAGAAAAGAAGGATCTGTGTAACTCTGCTTCCTGCTTGAACATAACGATGGACTATTCACATGTTTCATTAAACAAACCTTTGGCACAACATTCTCCCTTCTCAAAATATTTTCCTCACAAGCCTCTTTGCAAATAGTGGGAGTCCTGAAGAACTCACTGCTTACAGAACTCCTCCCTGTGAAGAAACTCAACAGGAACATCATGTCCTCCAAAGGCAGATGAAGTTTCTTTACCACTTTCTTCTGCACCTTTTTTTTGATGCTACATTTTTGAAGTGTTTCAACGTTCAGATTGAGAAAGAACACACTTAAAATCTCTGCTGGTAGGGACACAAGCTATTTCCTCAAGTCAAAAAGCAGTTCAGTAACACTCTATGTCACTTCCCAGAAAACTCAGCCAAACCATGCAGAAACACTATCAACAGGGTATTTTAACTGCGGGGATTAACATTTTGACATTTCACAACTTTCTGTAGAAATCTGTGTTTTGGGTGCAGAATACACCAGACGAGCATCCAGGATTTTTATCTGGCCCTGTGCCTGAACCAACACCATTCTCTATCCTCTAAAACAACCTGCAGAAAGAGGACTCCACAACACAAGCAAGTCATTTCCCCTTCTTGATGCTGGTATGAGCCAGGAATAGAAAATGAAACAAGTTTAACCCGTCAAAATTTTCCCACTTTGCCTTTTGTGTTGAGGACCCACTAAGAAGAGCAAGATCTTTCACCACTTTAACCATTCATTCCCAGTAGCAAAGAGCTCTCATCTCCAGCTGTCAACTACTGTCCCTAAAAAGGGCATTTAATAGACTTTCTTACTGAAGGTCCACACAGAAATCACGACTCTTCAGAGCTCAAATATTATTTTAAGAAATCAACAGTACCCTAATTAACAGTGGAGCAGAGTGTTTCTAGTGCAGAACAGCACTCCACTCTCAGAATACTAATAATCTGTTTAATTACAGCCTGAAAAATGGAATCATCCTCCAAGCAGGATGGTTCTCATTCCATAGATTATTTTACCCATAAATCCCATCTCCGCTAATAGGAGTTAAACTGAAGGAAGATATGTAAGATTTGTTTTGTTTAGGTTAAAACTTGCCAAACAACAGGATTCAACTGTTTTAATTTATCTTCAGCTTCTGAAGGCGGAAACAACCGATATTTACAACGGTTTCTTGGTCTTCAGATAGTAGAACTATTTTTTTGTGAAATAATACAAACACTGGCACTTGTTTAAAAATAGCTGCTCATTAATAAAGTGCCTGTTCTTTCACAGAATAAAGTATGGTTGTCTAAACTGAAGCCAATTGGGCAGGTTTTCAGAGAAGAACAAGAAATCTGTGTTTGTGTGCACATGGATATGCACATGTGTGTAATTGCTGCTATGCCAAGGGGGGTGAGACACAACCCTCTTGTTAGAAATTTGGCTTAAGGCTCTCACCTTCAACTTCCACAATCCTTGAAACAGAATAAGCAAGTTGAGCTAGCAAGTGAAAACATATCCAGCACTCTCATGGTGGGTAAATACAACCTACAGACACATTTTCAAGCAGTTCAAATAACCTCTGGCTTCTACACTCACCTGTGCAGCAGCTCTCAAATCAAGACAGCTACTTACAAACAAAGCCCAACTCCTAAAAATCCTACAGTACACAATAGCTGAAAACCACTCCTGCTTTGAAGAACAATATCCCATGTGGCTGCAGTTGCTAGAACTTACCTTCCAGAACTAATAAACAACAGGTCCATGTGAGATCTGAGCATTAAAGGATTCAGGAAGAATGAGCAAAACTAGTTTTGCAAGTCATACTCATTAAGATCCTAATGACACAGCCACAAAGCTGACATGTGAGAAACCCTAAGAAATCCAAGACACTGAACACAAGACTGATTTTCCTCTAGGTTGTAAGGTGGAATCAAGCCTAGCACAGAAGGATCATCACAACCAAGGCCAGGTTCCACCTGGAAACTACAGACAAGGTTTTAAATGTCCTTGTTTGAGCCATAGTTCTGCCATCTACTTTTTCAAGCTATCCTTAATGCTAAGGACTGAACTGTGACTAAAGCAACAGCAGAAATCACTTGCTTTTGCCAAACTGCAAGAGAATCCAAAGGCCCAACACTGGGCTGCCATGATGGAAGCCTAGAAGCTAACTTAGGGTTATAAAGGGTATTTTCAGCCAAACCAGGCAGATAAATCCAGTGAAGACACCAGAACATCTCCCAGAAACACTAACTTCTTTTTCAATCACTGTCAAATCATGACTTTTATTAATGAACCACCAGGTTTGCAGCATCTTCTTTAGGTTAGCCTGATATTTTTAGTGTTCCAATTCACAGTGGGAAAGGCAAGTACAGCTTTACTAGAGAGTATTTTCCCCTGAGTATTTTCACTCTTTTGATCTCACACATTCATCAAGTGGCATTAATTTTGACCAGTCTTTCTAGAGTGGGAGATGAAGCCCTCAAACAAAGGCACTGCTTTTTTGATTTACTCTTCTTTCCAGATTCCTTCCATTCTCCCCATGTACTTGGGAAAACCAATGCATGGAAACCTCAGTTTTAAAAACAAACCATCTAATCCTGGGGACAAATATCCAACTATGGCTTAGAAATCTGAAGACAGCATTCTCCCAGGTCTTACAAGCAGCAAAGGCACCTCCTGCATGTATCAAATCCCTGAGATCCTTTGAGATCCCTGTGAGCACTGCAGCCCCACAACACCAGCCAGATCCACCAGCAATTTATAGGTTTTGGGACACAGAAGCCACCAGGTACATGAGATGAATTGATTTTTATTTTTAAAGCACTTATAAAGGACTACATTATTCAAATTCCCTTAGTGCATGGAGTATCCCAAGAATAACCCTGCAAAACAAAGTTTGGTCTTCAAGAGTAACAGCAGATAGGCTGCTGCAATTTCCTGCTGACAAAAGCTATGCTGTGTTTTAAGTTGTTTTTTTTTTTCAAATCCAAAATGCAAGGAGAACCCCAATGCCAAATCCCTGCCCCCTTTGCTTCCTCAGAATAAAGTTCTCCTTTAAGACCGTACACAGCTTAGCACCTAAACACCAGCAAATAAGTGCTATTTTATGTAGCTCTTTAATTGTTCCAAAGTAAGGTATGGAAACTCCAATTTCAGCACACACTACAAGTCTGAGTATACACCACAGATGATCAAATGGGCTTTATTTCAAAGCAGGGGGTTTATGTCTTTTTGTCCTTGGAATTTTGAAACAAATAATTTTCAAATCCATTGCAAACATCCCAGTCACAAATCATAGGAGGCTTTGAATTAGTCAAGCTTTCACAGTTAAGCTAATAAATATAGAGGCAACTATGTTCATCAAGTCTGGTTCCAAAACAGGAATTTTAATATGTATTTTTCAACACTGATACCTTAGAACTACAGAATTTAAAAATGTTTCTGTGGAAGTTAAGACAGAGAAAAAAATATTTTACCTGTAAATTTCTGGAGTAATGTATTAATGATTATATACTGACCAAAGCAGTAGGGAAAAAAAGTCATTTTAGCAAGTCTACTTCTTTCTATTCTCTTCCCATTAATTCTCCCTCTGGTAACACATGTAATCTCAAGTCAATGAAATATCATTTCATACACATTCATTTTTCTAACTTTGTATGTACAGAAAGAGTGGACCAAGCAACCTGCAACACTTTGTAAGAGTTAGGAGCTTGTTTTCCACGATCTGCTCATCATGGTAAATTTCCAAACTCCTGAACATTTCACTGGTGTCAAAATTTACGTGCTGCCAGATCCCTGTACAAGTCAGGTTCAGAAAAATAACTATACAAAGAAAGTACCTGCTGCCTCCAGTAAGGCTTCTAGTCTTGCTTGTGTTTCTGGATCCACAGTTCTCAAGTCTGCACCTTCTGCAGCATTCGGTAAGAATAACTCCGATGTGGATTTAAGTACTGGGTTATCAAGATCTTCTTGGTCCAAAATAAATGATTCAACCTGTTTGCCAAGTTAGAAAAACAATTTTACCATTTTTGAAGCTTTAAAGTAAATCTAAAATATTACTAAAAAAATCACACAAATAATCTAATTTTGTACTATGATAATCATGCTTTAACTGCCAAGAAAACAGAACAAAACTGCAAAAAGATCTCATCAACTCACTGAAGAGGTAGTTCAAACCACAAAAGAAAAAAATGCTACATAACAAAAATTTTATTGCAGAAATTAGTTTAAAGCACCTTAAATACAGGAAGGTGAACTCACATCAAATACTGAGTAAGTGTTATGCATGTTTGCACAGTTAACCACCCAAGCAGGCAGCCACAAGAGGCTGCAACATCTTTGTCACCAGAAGCTCATCTCCCATGTTATTAATAAAAGCCACCAGTAATGACTTGGGTACAGCTGGACCTATCTGAGAGCCAGGGAAAGATGGAATGTGTTCCTGAGATGCCTTTCACTTCTCTTTTAAAAGTAATTTAAACAGAGGTAGCACAGAGATTTTGTTTGTTTTGAGCAAGAACACAAGAGTTGACCAAAACTGAACACCAAAACATCTGTCCCCAAGGTGGCACTCAGCATTACCCCAGTCTGCTCTGCTTTCTGGTCAAGAACAGATCTGCAGAAGGATTAAGCAGGCAGGTATTCCAACTGAGCAGCAATAATGCTGTCCCACTAGTGCCCCACGTGACCTCCAAACACAAGCCCATGGAATTACCCAACATAACACACTGCAGTTTTATGACAGCTTGCCAGAGTAAACAAGGAGGATACCTGACTCACACTCTAATGAGAGCAGAGCTACATTTCAGAATCTCCCAAGCTCAGACATAATTTCCTCTATTTTCAGTAATATTTTAAGACAAAAACATTGTTTCATAATTAGATGTTGTCTGTTATCTGTACCAACACTACTGATGCCTTAGATTTGCTGTAGAAATGAGACATTCCTGTTACTCAGCCACTGCTGCCCTCTTGCACTTCACACCCCAGTCTCGCCTTCCTTTCTCAGTTTTCCTCAAAAATACTTCCCCCTATTTTTCCTCAACACAGCAGAAAACTACCATCTCATTTCCCCTGGAAAGGAAAACTTACACTTCAAAAAAAAAAAAAATCAAATCAGGCCATCTGCAAATTCATTAAGTGCTCCATTGTGTGAACAATGTTAACAGGATCTGGGAGCAGCACAGAGCACTGCTATTCAAGAGCAACTCGGTTCGCTCATTTCTTCCCCTTTTTGATATGTAAATGGCTGTAACACTATCCCCTGGTGTCCAGGCCAGCCCTGTGGGCCAGGGAAATGCTAACATCGGAATATAACGGGAATCAGGGAGCAAGTATGACTTTTTAGGAACACTGAACAGGAGGTCCACATCTCAGTGGACATTTGTGATCCCAGCCAGCTTACAGAAAATAGATCTTGTGTGCCAGATACCAATATAAAAGGTAAGGCAGCAGGCTCTGATTTGGTGCTCAGAGAAGCAAGATTTTTAGGTTCCAGTGCAAGCAACAGTCCTAAAATAAGAAACTGTCATTGCAAGAGTTGAACATTAAACAAGCAGAAAATGAGTGACCCAAACCAGTGATACACATTTGTACTACAAACAAAGGAGAGCTATTTACAACTCACAGCAAAGTGCATTCCTACAGTAAGATCCCCCGCAGCAGAACTCAAATTCCAGGTTAGTCTATAGCCAGCTTAAGGATTCCCTGCTTTCATGAGCTCTGATGCAAAACTGACTTCTGGGAAAATTCACCCTTCCCTACATGAGTACTTCAGGGTTTTTCATTTTTTCCCACAAGACTACACAAGGCACTAATATGATAGAAATATTTTTATTGCAACATGTTTGTGTGATCCGGTGAAGGGCAGAAAATCCCACTGTGTGTGTACCATTCATTATACACAGCTGAGAACTACATACAAGGAATTTTATTAGATGATTGTGGACATTTTTCTTCATCAGCTACACCTCTACATTTAACAGCAGTCCTCCCTTTTGAGGACATACCAGAAGGAGGAAATATGTCCCCTACCACTGAAGCAACTGCACTTGAGAACAACAAACACTGCAGAAACACTCAGTGGCTCCTGGCAAGCCTCAGGGCTCAGCCTTGGGAAGAGCCAGGCAATCCCCAGCCAAAGGGAAGCACAGCAGCCTTGCAGCAACCTGCCAGAAGCTGTCCTGCTGCAAATTCTAAAACTTCATGGTTTTGACACTTTGGGAATGATCTGGACCATTTTCTCCCTGACTGCTGCCAGCCCAAGCTCACTGGGATATATTTACAGGATATTACAGGCAACCATGCAGCTCCTGAACCTAAATCAGTGTTAATTCACCATTCACAGATACTCAGCTTGCAAGGAACTTCTCTCCCCGCAACAGGGAATACGTTTTGCTTACAGGAACCTCTAAACAAGTCTGTCTTTTTAACAATGATTGTGCAAACACTACTAATTAAAGTGAATTACACACACAGTTTTTACTAAAGAATACAAGTTGGGTAGTACTGGTGCAGTCTGCTCTTTTCAACTCTTCCTGCCTTTCAGCCCTTTACATCAGCAACTGAACTTCCAGAGACCCTGCACATTTAAAATCTCACAAAAAACCCCGTTTCATATACAACATTTTCATCATAGTTTTATATCAGATGAAGGCAGATGCTTTCATTATTACTGCACATGTTGAGCATCAATTTTTAGGTTATGTTTTGATTGTTAGTAAGAGCTTAATAACATACCCACAATACAAATATAACTTGAGTGTGAAAATACTGAAAATCCATATGCAAAATGTTAAAATAGCTGCACCACTGCCAGCCTCCCAGAACAAACTACAATGTATTTTCAAGTCAGAACGTCTGACATGTCTGTAAATCAATGCAGTTTCTCACTCACTAAGACAAAGCTAGAGAGAATGAACAGTTGGATATCTTATCACTAATAGCAGAGTGAGAAATTACCTAATTGATCAGATGTCTCTCATGAATAGAAGTGACCTACAATGATCACATATTAATAATAATTATTTTAAAAATCAAACTATCACAAATATAGCAAACAAATTTGGCTTTTCAAACAAAAAAAATAAACTTTGTTAAACATCAAAACAAGCAACTAAAAAACCCAAACATATTTCATGTTAGCATTCCTGGAAGACATAATACACTGCTCATGAAGCAAAATTTAGGCACTCTGCTCTATCCTAATCAGATCTGCAGCAAAGTGATAGAGTAACCAGTCACTGTGCTATTTTTGGATTATTTTGCGAGCTGCTTTGGGCAGTTAATAAGCATCTTACTTGGGAAGGCTCATTAGGAACACATGGATTCCAGACATTATTCTAACTGCCAAAACAATTTCACCTTCCCAGTGAAAATCCAAGAATCTGCACGGGACTCAGGGCAGGGCTTCACTGCACCGTGAGTCTCGTGCTCTTCCACAGCAAAGATGGACCTCGCCTGAAGTTCTGCCAAGGACTGCAGCAGCCTGGCAGCTCTGCAGATCCAGTTACAGCCCTGGTTCCTCTCTCCAGAGCAGCTCCATCGCAGCCATGGGGCCTCAGCTCCATCAGTGTTTATGTGTTAATACCAGGACTGAGTTTCCTGCAGGTCAGGGGGAGGCAGAGGGACTTTGCAGGCACCAACATCACCACTAACACGGGCAGTTCTGGTGAGATGGACAATGACCTGCAAGGTTACAACACATTTCTAATATTAAATCTAAACTGATCTTCCTTATGTTGCACTACTGCAAAGTACTTTTCCCAGAATAGCCTGGACTTGCTCACAAATAGCCTGTTCCTGACAGGCTACAGAGCATGGAAAAGCTTCCTGGGTAGCTGTAGAGCAGCATTCTCTCCTCCTGCAGGCAAGGACAGCAGCAGAGACAGCTCCTGCCTTCTCCTTCCATTTGTGCCACACTAGTGCTCCTGGGAAGATGGTCTTTACAAAAGTGTTGATAGGAAAGAGAAAGGTGCTGTTAAGTTATCTCCTTGAACTTGTATTTTCCAGGAACCCCTTGAGCAATGAGCACTTTTTTGGGGTAACAATACCCTTTGCTCTGTTTGTGGAGTGCCTACAAATAATGAGGATACAAGCTCTTGACTGGGACTCCTAAATGCCTGCTTTTTATGCAAATAAATGACTACCTGAATTTCTCTATTGTGTTAGGAAACCTTTCCTAATTGCTTCTATAATTCTATTTGGACATTTTCACTCCATAATTAACAACTCCTGCAATGCTGTATTAGGATCTCACTAGAAAGCTCTTGTGGATTTGTCTGATAAACCCAATCTTTTGCAGTTTATGCGGTCATGTCCTTTATTAAACTGAATGCCAATATTGGATTAATACTTGCAATCCTGTTCTAAAAGTTTTGGGGAATAGTGATAGGACATAGCACTAAATTAAGAGTGAAAATGAGTTTGTATTTTGAATTTGACATCAAATCCCTTTAAATTCCACATACAAAGGATGCCAGCTTCAAAACCATAATTATTGCAAGGAGAAAGTAAAGAACTTTGTCCCTGACATGACACTCTTAGATGCTCCCTGCAACAAGTAAGTGCAGCACTACCCCCCTGGTGTGGACTTAACACCACCAAAAGGCCTGGTTTAGATTTACCAGAAGATGCACTTTTCAACATTCCTCCCCTGCCAGCCCAGCCAAACATTTTTGCACCTGCTTAAGGTGCCTTCCTGCACAACCATTTCAGTTTCAAGAGATGGAGTAAAGGAAGAGGAGAAAACACACACTAATGTGGGTATTTTCACAAACCCTTTCAGTGGGGTCTCAGGACACTGTCCTTTCTTGGCACTTCAAAGCTAGAGAGAGAGAAAATAAACATTTCAGGGAAGTACTCTAGAGTCAGTACCTAGAAACAACATAGAATCAATGGGAACATCAATTCAGACATAACTAATGATATAAAACCATACCCACTCTGTTTGGCTTGAGCTGTAATTTCTAAAGACAGTTTCTTCCATTAAAAAATGAAAGTTTCAGCCCAAAAAGACAGAAGCCACCATGAGAATCACCTAGAGAGAATTGTCCAGCACCAAGGATGCTGTGATTACACAGTATCCTGCCAGCCTGGGGAGGCACAGGTGCCTGGGGACATTACCACCTCAATGGGGAGCATAAAGTACCTGAAACATCATTTCCAGTCACTGCTCACCTTGTCACAAGTCAGGCAGCTGTCAGACACTTTCACAGGTTGCCATAACACATCAAAAAGGGAAAAAACTCAGGGAAGGAAACAATTTTCTACCACTTTACTAAATTTCATGGACTTACAAAGGGGTCTGAGAAGCTGGAAGATGATTCTTCTGGGGACAGAAAGGCATTAGATCACCTCAGCTCCCTGTGAGGCCATAAAACTGACCATGGCTCCACCTTTAAGTGGAGCTGTCAGTGCTCAGCACCTGCAGCAGCAGCTCTGTAGGCAGGGCATTAGATTGGGCAGGTGGGGAGAGAAGGGGTGCAAATCTGTTTAGCTCTGACTGCAACAGGAAGCTGACTGACTGGAGGCAGGATTATCTAAAGGACAGTCTTTATTCCCATAGATATTAAGCAATTACCAGCTAATGAAACAAGCAGCTATAGGATCTGGGCTGGGGTGAGCTCATTTCAGAGCAAGTTCATGTTGCAGACGCTGCTATAGATACGGTGTAAATACAGGTGGACACAACCTCCTGATCTGTAGCTGCAGGCAAGGAAAGGCCCTCACACACACAGTGTGGGCCATGAGTCCAACATCACACATAAAACACAATGTTCTTGATGTGTTACCACATGAGCTGACTGAAATGATGGGAGAGACAGCAGGCAGGGAGCAAGGACTGACATCTTTATGGCTACTCCACCACAGGGTCTCAAGCCTGGCATCCCACATCACCAGTCAGTTCTCAAAATTAAAGCTGTTATTTGAAACATGCAGATAAAACAATAACTCAGAATTAATGTTTTATAGTACTACTCTTCCTTTCCAGAGATTGCTGATCCTGGGTTTCAATTTTCTTGCACTCACACTGAACCATAAGCAGACATTCCAGGACAAGCAGCTGTCAAATGGTTCATGTCAAATTAACCACTTACCTGATTTCTCTCTTAAGCAAACAACTGACCCCAGGCCATTTAAGTAGTTCTGAATACTACAAACTACACCTTATCACACGCCTCTGGAAAGAGCAGTCGAAAGTGTGGAGTTTCCAGAAACAAGAAGACTACGAGTTATTTTTATTAAAACACTGTTTCACAACATAAGCAACATGATTGGCCCTGTTAACCCTCACGGAATTAAGGCACAGAGCACACAGGCTGACTCCTCTTGGTACAAGAAACTGGCAATGCTACAAAGTTTCTCTGTAGAGTAGGAAAAAAAAGCTTAACTCATCTCAGGAACTACTGAAAAAACCCAAAGAACTGTTAAAACCAGCCTGAAGCTATCACATATTCAATGTCTGATAAACAAAAATAATTATGGCTATATTTTCCCAATGTACAAAACAATCTTTTGCAGCAAGGAGCCATCATGTGCAGAACTGAAACTGACAACTGAAGCTTCTTCAAAATTCACATATCAATCCCAGTAAATCAAGTGCCAATTCTTGACATGTATTTTATACCAAACAAACCCTTTGCATGGAGACCAGGAAACTTGACTAAAATAAGCACCACTTGCACTAAGCACTCCTTATTTTCACATATTCTATTTCAGCCCACTCTAAATCATGTTTTCAGTGCTCCATCTTCCCCATGTGCTCTAGGATTCCCTCCTCACCTGTTTTCTCTATCTAATATTCCCACAGAAAGAGCCCCTCTTCTTTCCTCACCTCAAACCAAGAAACAGCTGGTGTAATTCAGTATTCTGGTTTATTAGAATATAAAACAGAATTGCATCAATTTAGCAGGGCTTTCAGGATGGTGTCCTTGCTCAAGTATTAAATCCCAGGCATTAAAACAAAGTGAAGGCAACTTTTAAGATGAATAGATGCATTTGTTTGCTGATGTAAAAGCTCACACCCAACCAAGATGGGAAATATTCTAAGCCACCTTCTTGGAAATGACCTTTTAAGATCTCTTTTCAATCCAAGGGGACAATGCCTAAAGAGAAAAAAAAAATCATACAAGTGGATCTCGAATACAATAGTAATTCAATAATCTGTTTCCAGGCCAACCTATACATTTCAGACAGAAGAGTCTCAATGTTTAAAGTGACTAATTAAATTATCTAGAGGCTTATAGCAAACTGAAAATCATCCTGGGCTCTCTGCCCCTCTCAGAGCCCAAGCTGGTGGCAGCTATTCTTTTCAAGGCCTGGATAAACAGGTCTGTGCACGCTGTTCTACTGCCAAAGCAGCAGAAACCCCAATGCAACTCCTGAGCCATCACTTAGTCATTGCAAAGAAATTATCAGAGAGCCCTGGCTAAGCTGTGAGCCACTGAAAATCCAAGATGTAGCAGCACAAGGTCTTAAAAATGTAGCTATTTTATAAAAATAATTAAAATAGAGACATTTATCTAAGAGGTTGGATTTCTCTTAAGAAATCCTAAATGCCAAACATCCATGTAAGAGACTCCCTTTCCCCCTGGCTCCGTTTCAGGCTGTGGAGGAACACAAACTCTAAAGAGGAGATGCTCAGAAATCACCATTACTGAGGATTACAGTTTGGATTCAGATCATTCAGCCCCAAATGTTGATCTCCACTCTTCCCTTGGTCTGAAATATGACTGACTTACCTACCTACCTACCTGCCATGTGACACTGTTAGCTTGATTCATGATTTTGGAAAGGGAAAAGTTCAACAGGTTTAGGGATTTCCCCAGAAGAAAATCCTAGTTAATTAGTAATCCCTGTGTTTTACTGAAGACAAGGAGAAAACTTAGGGACCTAGCTAAAACCTAATACTAAAACATGAAATGTTAAAAACATGGGAGATGATTCTGTTGGCCCACTGTCCACCAGTCAATAAAATATCCTCCTTTTTTTTTATTAGGGAGTATTTTCTTCCTGCAGGATGGGTATGCAGGAAGGTACCTTTGAAAAGCTCTCCTGGCCAGAAGGGCCAGCCACACTTGTCTGTTCTCAGCTACCACCAGCATTTGGACAAACACATCATCATAATTCAACCATGAGCAAATCCTCTCAGTCTACAGCACTTTTCCTACAGATTCTGGGATGCTTTGGAAGAGCTAAAGATGAAAATACTTTTGAAACAAGATCTCAACTCTCTCTTGAAAGCAAAGGACAATAGTGAGTAAGGGGTCTCATCTCACAAAGAGCAAGAAAGAAGCAACAAGGTCAAGCACAGGACCAATTCTTTTATGTTTTATCATAGTAAGTGTTTTCTATCTGCACGTGAGCAGAAGATACACAACACTGCAGAAATGGAAAAAATATTTTGTATTTTACAAAACTTTCAAATAATCAACATTACCTAAGAAAAAAATTCTTAAGTAATGAGTTGCAAGGGTAAAAAAAAGATACTATCCTATAATAGGATGCATTTCCATAAATTTCACTTGCTCAGCATTCCTCCAAGAATATGCAAAATAAAACCTCTGCACTTTCACAACAAAAAGGGAGAACTACTTGTTGGGGGAAAAAACCCAAACTATCTGTATTCTATTACAATATATATCTGTGTATATTAAGAACCATAGCATATCATCCTAAATGAACCCCTAAATCCAAATATCAATTCACCTATACCCCCGCTTTGTCAGAGGCAGCATGTTTTTATAACATAAAGGTTGCAACCTTGTTACTGCAGTCTGTTGCTACAAAAAAGTATTTGTATCCTTTCAAAGTTAAAGTAATCTTTAGTTTATCCCACACCAAGGTCACATGAGGTATCAGTGAGAAAGTTTCTGTTTGAGATAACCTGAGGCCAGGCACTGTTCAAAAACCTCCTAAATTTACCTAAGTACTTGCACAAATCACTGATTCCTGAAGTTTGCGTACAATATCCCATTCCAGCAGAAGGCCATTCCCTGCAGGAAGATAAGGTTTACTCGAGGCCTTTGGTTGGGGCTGGGGAAGAAAGCATCAGCAGGAGACAAATGAAAGCACCCTGCTGGAGATTGAGGCTTCAGAGCTTAACTTAAACAAAGAGTCCTCAAACAAGATGCAGCAGCTCTTTTTCTCGCTTCATGAAGTTTGCAGTGGGAAAGAAACCTAAGAAAGGTTCCTTCTTCCATATATGTCAAGACTTGCCTCTGTTTCAAATCCAAGAATGATGTCTATTCCCCAACATCAGCTTAACATTTTATAGGACTCTTCATATATGCTACAGGAACTCAAAATTACCTAAGATTGAAGCTCTGCAGCCTCCTCACCTGCAGGGTCTGAGCCCCAGCTGCGGACTCCAACAAACCCCAATTCAGTCCTGGAGCTGCTCCCAGTTTTAAAGGCCAGGCCAGACACGTGCACAGAAGAAGGAGTGCCTGTGTATTCCCCTTCCCTCCACACTGACCCTTCTGTCAAGTGAATGTTGCAGGGATGGTTTGAGCTCTGGGCAGAGGACAATGTCCCCATGGCACCATCCAGCTGTTCTTACAGCTGGATTTCAGCATCCCCCCAGGCAAGGAAAAGGAGACAGGAGAGCAGCCCAATATCAAGCCCACGGGGGAGCAGCTGGGTAGCCCCAATTTAAATCAGAACACAAGAACTCATGAGTCACCATTAATGCTCAAACAAACCCTTCCCACCCCCCACCAGACTGTAACCAGTTGACTGGTGAAACCTATGTGCAAATTTGTACCTAAATATAGAAGTTCAGCTAAATTTGGCAAATCTCTCCTTACCAAGGCACTGCATATTTATGTAATTATACAGTAGTATTTCACATCTTTACTTTCTACACCTATCATTAGAAAACAGTTGCTGACATTTATTTTAGGTCATGTACTCAACTGGGACAAGCTGCATTAAAGGGAGACCCAAGTTCTGTAAGAAACCTTAGAAACCAGTCGGCTGTAAAATGTTATTGAATAGGATTAACCATAACTACACTGCTTGTTTCTGGTTACCACAGGCCAGGTTTGTAAAGTTACTGAGATATCTACCATGATTTTTCTGAAAGTTAGATGACTAAATTAACACCCTGATCAGCTTTCTGCATCCTCAAGAGTCACCTCAATACTTTTGGAAAGCTGAACATGTTATCCCTTGATGTTTTCTAACCAGTGAATATGTCCTGGAAAAAAATTTTAGATTTCCTTCCATCTCTTACCTCCTCAACTTTGAAAGAGCTTGTCAAAAGAAAAATATCAACTGCTGAACTGAAACCCATGTTTTTCAAAAAAAAGCCTTTTCCGCTTAATACTACCTACCTGAATTTGCACCCACTTTCTGAATTTCTATTCCTTATGGTAAAGAAAATGCTTCTATTTACATTGTTTCTAATACAAGGAAAACTAAAGTGTCTGAGCATTACATTAACCCCAGAAGTCAAAAGACACATTGTGCACACAATTTACAAAGCAGATCCATGTTAGGAAGGTTCAACAATGCAGCAATGACTTTAATAGACAACACTGCTAATTTCAAACAAACTACATATTTGCTCTGAATTTCAAACCCAGTTTAAAAATTAGGAGACCTCAGATTGCGGGGAGGGGGGCCCCAGACAAAATCTCCAGGTACTGAGCTGCTCTGGAGTGCATGCCATTCAACTACTCATCCTACTCCTTGTAGGAGGTATGTTATGTCTGATTTTTAATTATGCTTTATGTAAATATCCCCAGAGGCTTATGCAATAGGTACAGGCTTAAGTAAGGCGAGCTGGTGGAGGCAGCTCAGGAGAGGGAAGCCGAGAGCTGAGCTGACTCCATAGCCAAGGGCTGGGTGAGCTCCAGTTGTCATTGAAGGCCTCCAAAGCCCTGAATTACAGAATATGAGAGATTTGCTACATTTGTACACTCACTGCCAAAAGCCACTTACTGAACCGAGCTTCCAGATCCCCTGGCACTGCTGTCGGCACCGCCAGATTCTGCTGCTTGATTTACAACAGCTCAGCAAAGGCACCATCCCCAGCACTAACACAGCCACATTTATCACCTGCCCCAACTCCTGCCTGCCACACTTCGCTGCTGGGAGGGTTTTTGATGAGGATCTGCACTTTCTGTGGCCACCAAAGACCCCATGGACATGTACTAATTAATCAGCACTGCCCTCCCAGCACACCTTCACCTTGACCTCGCAGCCAGGGTGGAGGAGGTTGTTTAATGCTCGTGCCTTTGGCACCACTGTGAGTGCCAGCAAAATTCACAAGGGGTGGTAATAATACACTTAAAGTCACACCAAAAATCTCACTCTAAACAAGTTGCAGGCTGTGTTCACACCCTGATCAAGCTTACAAGGCAACGAAGCAACTATACGAGCTGAGGTCAAAACCACCTTATTTCTCAGGTGGAAGTTTCTCCAGGCACCCAAGAGATCCACAGCAGGCAGCTTTACACGGGAATAGCGCAAAACCCCTGCCCTCGTCCCTCCATGCCCAAAGACTTGCTTCAGCTTGCAATTGCTGCTATTTGCATGTGATAATTTTAACTAGTAATTCTAGAAAATATTCTGCACAGCTGCATTTAAATTTCACCTTGTGGACCTAATATAACTCATTTGTACAGGATCCAATTCAGTCCTTGATTCCCCAAACAAGATCCTGGTCACTGAGAAAGGAAACCAGAAAGTTTCCGCTTTCTCCCAGTTCTGCAAGCCAGGATAAATGGGGAACACCCTCTTCACCTGCAAAATGGGGACAATACTCTCCACTCTAAAGTACGTGGAGATCTGATCTGAGAAATGCAATATATTTTTAAAAAGGTTAGGTTAAAATATATTGCTCTTTTCATTCTCTAGATAAATGCTTCATTACACTCTTTGTCCTGCACTTCCCTGATGGTTTTCTTTTTTAACTAATTTGCCATTTTGACCAGTCCAATTATTTTAGCATATTAAACTCAGACTAACACTAGGATACAAAACCTAAATACCACTGCAGACATGCAGCAGAGCCTACAGAATACTGTACCATTATTTTATGGCTTCAAAAGTAGAGAGAAGAGTGTGGAACAAGGCAGCATGGCAAAACTCACTTTTCTTTTTTTTTTTTTCATTTTTAATTCTCCCTTTTAGTTCTCACTAATTCCACCCACTGGTAATAGCTGAAGGCATACACCCAAATCAGTGACTCATGGCACAAGACCACAGTCCAAACAGTGACTGACTGGCTTCTCAAAGCAGTGCTGTTCAAGAATCGCACTGTTCCATCCCTGGACCTTAACTGCCTTTTCTTTGCTNCTTTTCTTTTTTTTTTTTTCATTTTTAATTCTCCCTTTTAGTTCTCACTAATTCCACCCACTGGTAATAGCTGAAGGCATACACCCAAATCAGTGACTCATGGCACAAGACCACAGTCCAAACAGTGACTGACTGGCTTCTCAAAGCAGTGCTGTTCAAGAATCGCACTGTTCCATCCCTGGACCTTAACTGCCTTTTCTTTGCTCAAAAAAAGAAAAGAAAACAAAAAAAGAGCCCAGCCTGCTGGTTTGTGTGTAACTGGGGTGCACTGGAAGGATTTTGCATCCATGGATTCCTGAAGCCTGTGAAATGCTGTGTACTCTGTGTTAACCAGCTGCAGTTGCCTTCTCCCAGTGGAACAGGAATATCAAACTGCAGGCAGTGCTCCTCCAAGAGCATTTAAGCCACAAATTCCTGCTACTGATTTTCATTCAGTTTAGAAAAGACTTAATTCTTTGCCCAGTCGCACTAAATTACTGCAGAAAGTATTAAGCTTATGTAAGCAGAATTAACATTACAGCTAAAACCACTGAGCAGCAGTCAGCCCCCAGTTTATCCTTGGCATACTCACAGCCTCCTTTTGTCCTGGCAGGAAGGATGAGCAGCACCTGCTGATCCCAAGGAATGCCCCAAATCTCTGTGCTGGCTGCAGGATCTCCTGCTATCCCGTTTGCTGTTTCACCCCAGGCACCAGCTGAAGACCAGGGCAGTGTGTCCCTCCCACGTGGGAGGCTTAGCATTCCTCACATTCCCTCCCAGCCTTCCCAGATTAGACCCTCTCCAGGAGATCACTGCTGTATTCCTGCCTTCACGAGAATCTGCAAAGTGGGGTGGGATTTGCTTCAAGCCCAAAACCTGTGGCCCTGCCTGATGTCCTGAGTACACTCAGGGTTTTTGTTCTGGGGGAAAATGT
>VZTZ01023557.1:274-13465 GCA_013400955.1 Drymodes brunneopygia
CCCCCCCTCAGAGAACGGTAGCCGCCGAAACCCTCACGGGGACCCCAAATCTCCTCCAGACCTCCCAAATTTTTTTAGGACTCTCCAATCCTCCCTGAAACACCCTTGTTACCCCCCTCAAACCCTCTCTGGGCCCTCCAGCTTCCCCGACAGTCCCAAAAACCCCCAAACCCTCCTCCACTTTCCTAAAATCTCCTTGGGGCCGTCTAAACCCCTCCAAAATCCCCTTGGAACCCTCAAAAGACAGAACCCCTTTCCTGCAGGCCCCTCCCTGGCCCCTGGCTGGCCACACATTGTCCAGCCGTGGTGACCATCACCCCCTGGATGGCCACAGGAGCCGCGGGCAGCCGGATGCAGTTTGTCCCTTCCCATCCCTGTGTCCATCCCTTCCATCCAGCACCACAGCCCAGGGCTGACCAGAGCTCCTGTGGCCACTCCAGCTGTTTTCCCTGGAGAGGAGAGGCCCCAGGTCCTGCTCGTCCACTGCTCCATCCCCTGGTGTCAGGGGCACGCAGCGATCCCGTGCCCCAGCCTGGTGACACCGCTGTGCCCAGCCCTGGGTGGCCTTCCCGGCCTGGATTGGCACAGCCTGGTCACCACTGCAGCACTCCGGGCACGGCTCCTGCTGGAGCTGCAGCCTGGGAACGCTCAGAGCTCACCTGTGGATGTGGGTTTGTCACTGGGGTTTGTCACTGGCTGTCCCCACCATGGCACCGCACCTGCAGCACGCGGGGAGCCGAGTGCTGACAGAGGAGGTGACAAACCTCCTCCTGCTGCTGGCAGAGAGATGCTCGGAGGACACATAGTTCTGGAGTGGGCCTGGGGCTCTGCTGCCAAAGGGAAATCATGAAGGTGTCACCAGAATCTGACACGAAACAAAGGTTTTTCTCTTTAAATGAGTGAAATTAGTCCCCTGGCACTTACAGCACCTCGGCTTAGTCTGTCAGGCCTTGGCAAACCTCAGCCTGGGCAGGGTGAGCTCAGTTCCTTTTGCTGTCTGTCCTGAGTGCTGGCCCATCCCAACCTGGCTCCCAGGGGTCCCAAAGGCCTGGCTGGGTGGGGACATCCCAGTAACCCTCTCAGTAACCCCAGTCGTGGTGCTTGGGAAGGGGCAGTGCCCGTCCTTCTGTGATGAGAGACAAAGGTGTTCTTGGGAGATGGCTCAGGAGGGCAGGGAGCGCAAAGGGGCCTGAACCAGGCTCAGTGGAAATTGGTGACCTCAGGTTTAATCCTGCTCCTGAGTCCTAATTTTAGGGCCTGGAGCCTGGCTCACAGTGTTTGGATTGAGCTGCTAAACACGGACATTCCATGGCTGTCCCAGCGCTGCCGTGGATAAACCCCCCGAACTGGCGGGTGTCTCCCTGCCGTGGCCCAGCCAGCACGGGGGCTGCTGGCACAGGAACATCACACCCTGCTCGGAGCCGTGGTACGGCTGCTAAAAATACCCTGAGACTACAGATACGAGGAACAGTAAATCTCTGACAATTAATGGGGTCAAAAGCCACGGAGATGCAGACAGAGCATGAGCTCTCCTCTGGGAGCGAGTTAGAGCTGCACACGGAGCAGGAACATCACCCAGGGGAGGCCTGGGCCTGCTGGGCTGGGGATCCTTTAGCTGGAGCTCCTCAGCCCTGTTTGGATCCCCCACAGCCCCAGCTCCCTGTGTAGGTGTTCCTGCCCTGCTCTGGAGCCATCTCTGGAGCACGACGTGGGTTTGACAGGTTATTGGCAGCTGGGTGTGCTGCCATCTGCGGCTCTGGCAGGCGTCACATGGGTCGGATGTTGCATCATTCTTGGGGGTTTTAGTTAAGATAAAGGTAAATGATTTCTCTTGCACCGGGCAGAGGGAATTGTTTGCGTTGCTGTATTTGTGTCTCTCTGGTGCTTCTGGAGCACCTGTCTCTTCTGTGTGTGACAGATCAGCCGCAGAACTGGCTGAAATTTTCATTAGAATGTGAATTTGTTCCATGACCACCATGAACAAGCAGATGGTTCTTCTCTCTCCTCTATTTCTGATCAGATTTTCCTCCTCTCCCAGAGAAGGAGCTGTCTCTAGCAGCCACATGGTGGAGTAGCCAGACAGGAGAAGCAATTAGAGGTTTTCACTCCATCTTTGTGCTGGAGGCATTTCCAAGTCCTCACTGCAGCCAAAGGGCTGATTTTCATATTCAACACCGAACACTCGAGCAGAGCCATCGGTACCTTCAGTCTGAAGTCAGCTCTGGGCAGACTGGCCCCACTGCTGAGCCAGGATACCCCAGAGAGTCGATTTCACAGTGTCACTTCAGATTTGCAGAGTCCACACGACACATCCTGATTGTGTCCTCACCATTGGGCCCCCAGAGCCTTTGGTCCAACACCAGAAGAGGTGAATGTGTGTCAGACCCAGAGCTGAACCCATCACTGGTGGGGGCTGAGAGCTCTCAGGGAAGTGTTAACATCCGATTTTGTGCTGTGAGCAGGATTCAGAGCTGGCACCTGCAGTCACCAGTCGCTTCGGCTGGGCCCCTGCACCCTCCTCCCCTCTGCCCGTGTTTGGGTGCTGGTCCTGCCCGAGAAGGTGCCGCTCCCGGCTCCCCACGAGGTGGCAATGCCGGTCTCCTGCAGGAGCAGCCGGGCAGGCAGCTCCGAGCTGCTGCCGTCTCCCCGTGCCCAGAGCCAGGCAGACAATCCCCACTCTGTCCCCCCGGGCTGTGCGGGGGCTCCGTGCGCCACAGCCCCGGTGCGTGGGGCCGTGGCCGTGCTAGGGGAGCTGCCAGAGGCTGTTCAGGGGCAGCAGGAGGAGCAGAGGGAGCCCAGAGCCACCTGTGTCCTGTGACACCTGTGCTGTCACTGCTCACTGGAAGGCATCGTGGTCGCGTCTGGGGGGCTCCTGGGGACCATTGTGCTCCTTGGCAGCGAGTGGCACACGCGGCCCTGCGACAAGGAAACGTACTGGGGGTGACGACAGGGGTACTCCTGCCAGTCCTCCCGTGTACCCGAGTGTGTGCAGACAAGAGACCCGGAGCCCCCAGGGTGGTGCAGCTCGAGACTGTGCGGGGGTCCTGCAGCAGCCCTGGGGTTCCTGGGGGTTCTTGGTGGGTGACCAGCCTGTGTTTAGTGCAGATCTCTCTCCCTGTTGGGTCCTGCAAGGCCGTTTCATTCTGTGCTCTGAGGTGGGGGGGTCTCGGTGCCACCCCCAGCCCACCTGGGAAGTGCAGCAGAATGGAAGGAATCATCCTGGCATTTGGCTTTACTGCTTCTCCCGCAGCTCAGCAATGCCCTCCGGGCTGGGACATTCCTAGAAACCAGCTTTTCTCCTCCAACATCCTTCCTGCAGCCTCTGTGTGACTGCACAGACAGGGATTCAGGATGAGCTGGATGTTTGATGGATATTTGATCCCATTAATCAGTGCGGGCAGCACTGACAGGCGTCAGCCCCGGTGATTAACCTGCTCCTGGAAAGAGCAGCAGGGTGAGCCCGGCTGTCCCGGGGCCAGAGGCACTGTAGGGATTCCCTGATCAGGTCCTGCGTTCCCTTTCCTTGCACGACTATTCCTGGCATTCATATCCCAGATTTGCAGACCCCGGGGTGTTGCATGGACTGGCCGATGCCCACCCACAGTCGGGGCCTGCGGGATGCTCGCTGTGGTCCCAGCTGTCAGATGCTCGGGATGGAGGCACTGGACATGGTGTGACACTCCTTCAGAGGGTCCCACACGCCTGTCCCCTGCGTGCACAGCAAGGGCCGGCCGTGGGCACATCCTGATTCCTGTCAACCCAGTGACCTCCAGGCACTGACGTGGCCCCGGGTGTGTTACAACCACGGCGTTTAAGGGCATTTATTCACCCTCCCTCGCAATGCTCGGCTCTCGCTTCCCCTGGCAGGGCCCCCTCCCTCCCTTCCTGCCTCCTGTGACACCGCTGCTCTCCGCGAGGTGCCAGGAGAGCTCCAAGCACGGGCTGAGCTCGGCCGTGCTGCTGCTGCTGCAGGTGAGCAGGAGCAGACCTGGGGCAGGTGAGCAGGCAGGGACCGGGCTCAGCCCGCGCAGCCGCTCCCTGTTCGCACCTGTGCACCAGCGATGGAGCGACCCAGCTCTGTCCCTCCAGGCCGGGGCTGGGGAATTCTCTCAGGAAGGATTCTCCAGGATCTTGGAGATCCCATGGGTTTCCTGCAGAGAAGGGGTGTTGTGCCCCCGGCCAGTTCCTGGGTCATTCCCGTGGGCTCTCTCCTCCACCCATGGGGATTTTTCTGGCCGAGGTCGATGCCCCGTGCAGATACCACTCCGTGCTCACATCGCAGGGAATGTATCGAATAAACATCTACCTTGCGGGAGTCCCTGGAGTCCGACAGCCCCAGCACTCAGCTGGGGGCTTGGCATCAGCCTGGAGCAAACCTGACACGGGAACAGGGATCACAAAGACTCGGAAGGGTGGGAGTAGCTCAGGGCAGCGGCTCTGTTTTCCATCTGACACCCGCAGAACCGCTGGGAGTCCCGGGAAGTTCTGGCCCCTGCCTTGTGACAGGCAGCAGGTCCAGAGGATTTTCTGCAGTGGAAGGGCCCAGACCAGGCATGGAGGGCACCTCGAGCAGCTGGGAGAGGGACAGGCACAGCCATGACACGATTTTCATTCCGTCTCTCCTGGTGGATTCAGGAGCTGTCGGCACCAGGCACAGCCAGGGCGGGGCTGACTCAGAGCCTCGGCATCGGGCTGTGCCGGGAGCACGGCTCATCCCTGCACAGGAGGCTCATCCTTGCACAGGAGGCTCATCCCTGAACGGCAGCTCTGCCTGTCGGCCCCTCACAGCCTGTTTGCACACGCCAGGGAAGCTGCTCCTGCCAGACACGTCCTGCTTTGCTGCAGTTTGTCACACCTGGGCCGTGGGACCCAGAACTGCTCCAGTGCCACAGAAAGGGGCAAAGGTACCAGGCTCAGCTCCCACGGCTCCCTCACAGTGCAGGACAGCACGGCCAAGGAGCAGACTGGCACACAGGGTCCAGCTGGGGACGTAACTCATCTCCCACTGCTGCCCTGCATGGCTCCAGCTCTGCTCCATCCATTCTCAATACCCCATCCCTGGAAGTGTTCAAGGCCAAGCTGAATGGGGCTTAGAGCAACCTCATCTAGTGGAAGGTGTTCCTGCCCATGGCAGGGGTGGAACTGGATGAGCTTCAAGGTCCCTTCCAACCAAAACCCTTCTGGGATTCCATGATTCTGTGATCCATCTGGGCAGGCAATGCAGCTGTCCTGCCCTGCAGCCCCTGCTTTCATCTTGCCCTTTCACTCTGCCTGAGCCAGGCAGCTCCCCTCTGTTCTGGAGGGAATTCCCTGCTTCATGCCAGGGAGAGAATCTGGGCCATGGAGAGACCCTGGGATGAACCTTAGCTGGAATTCTGTGTGCCAGGCAGGGCCCTCCTGAGCTGAGCTCCTGGCATGTGCCAGCTCACCACCAGCTCACAACCAGCACTGGCAATGTCTGTGGACACAGGATGGGTACACCTGGGCCCTTTCCTGCCATGGTGGGTGCCCAGCAATGGGAATAACCTGAATGCACTGGGAAACACCTCCTGCCAGGTGCCCTGACACTTGCCCCGTGCTGCCAATGCTGCCTGGCACAATGGGGATCACAGCAGAGTCCCCTGTCATGGCACAGCAAGGGCAGAGGGGACAAGCCTCACTGACCAGCTCTCCATGTCCAGGGCTCCAAGGCCCCTGAGAGGAGCAGCCCCAGCCCATCTGAAGAGCAGCCCCTGCCCTCTCTGGAGAATCAGTGCCCACTGTGCACTGCCCCTGTGCCCCTCAGCTCCTGCCAAGGGAGGAACCAGCCTGGCTGCCAAACAGCTCAGGCATTTGATCCTGTCCTGGTGTGACAGGGGGTGGACACCAGGCTGAATCCACCTGTTGATCTAGGGGTAAGGGCCAGGAGATTTTTGGGGTAACAGCAGCAGAAATGGCAAGTACAGGGCAGAGCTATCCCCACTTTGCTGACTCGAGCAGAGACAGGAGCAGGTCAGGCCGAACACCTTGGTCAGCACCTGCCTCACTCCAGTTCGTATTTCACTTACGAGGCAAAACCTGTGCGGGGTGTGAGCACATCCCCACGCAGCTCCCGCCGCAGCCCGGCCCCTTCCCTGCCCCGCGGCCAGGCACACTCATCCCTGCCTACACCAACTCCCCGAGGGCCAAACACTGGCCAGGGGCCAGCGCTGCTTCACACGCTGCCAGCCCCAGCCCAGCCCCAGCTGCCCGTCCCGGCATGATGCTGGCACTGCAGGGATTTGCCTCTTACAAAACACTTGGCCATGGCACTGCCCTGCCAGGCTGGGAGCTGGAGCTGGGAGCGAGGGGCTGGGATAGCCACACTCTGGGGTCCCAGTGCCCCTGTTCTCAAAGCCCAGATAGGCACTGGGACAGGCCTGGGAAGGGCACGGGGTGCAGTGGCAGAGGACACTCGAGGGGACACTGGCCCCTGGGGTGCTCAAGGTCCTTCAGAGGCACAGCTCCTGTTTGCTGCCATGTGCAGCTGCCTGGCCCCTGGTGCCTGCTCCCACTCCTGAGGCTCCCCTGGCACCCCGAAGGTGCAGGAGCAGAGTGTTTATCCCAGAGCCCCCTTATCTCAGTATCCAGCAAGGGCCAGCCTGGCAGGGGGACAGGGAAACCTCAGCAGGCACTGCCTTGGGGGCACAGCTGTAAAACCACTCAGTGACAGCCCCTTCTTGTCGTTCTGAGATGTCAGGGACCCCTAAGAAGAGGCATTTCCATGTAACAACACTGCTCAGCTGCCGTGTGCGTGGCCTTCTTGGCAGCCACAGCACTCACCCCCTGACATGGAGCTTCCTGGGAAAACCAGGTCAAGATGGAGCCTTTCAGCATGGGGCTCTGCTGCAGATTTTGCTGTGCTTGTGCCACAGGCTCCGTCCTGCACTTGCCAGAGGCAGAGCCACGGTGGCTGAACCGGCGTGGGGCAGGAAGGGCTGGCAGATCAAGTGGATTTTGGGGGCACAGGGAAGGCCAGGGTTGGGGTGCCAGGGCTAATATTGGCACTGAACTTGCCAACCCCACAATCATGTTCTCACCAGGCTGGGCCAGGTTTTGTTCAAACCCTGTAGGGTTGAGATCAGAGGTGGGCACTGCCCAGCTCCTGGGTCCCCAGCTGTCCTCGTGCTTCAGGGCAGACTCCGGTTGCATTTCTCTTTTTTCCTTCACTCCTGAACCAGGAACAGGAATTAAACTCCCCACCACAGCCTTCCCTGCTCAGGGTCTCTTTCTGACCCCGTCAGCCTCGCTGGAAGCAAACATGACACAGGGAACAGGGGCTGCCCAGCAGCCCAGCACGCAGCCCCAGGCAGGAGACCCCCAGGCTGGGGGTGCTGGGCTGAGCTGCAGGGGTGTCACCGGCGTTGTTTTGGCTGCCAGGGCCGCGTCCCTGTCGCGGCTTGTCCCCACGCCCAGCGCTGGGCTGTGATTAGCGAGGCGGGTCCTGCCCGCGCTCCCATCTCCGCGTCAGCGCCGCCGCCCTCGCGGGCGCTGCCAGGCGGTGCCCGCAGCCAGGTGTGCCCCAGCCAGGTGTGCCCCAGCCAGGTGTGCCGCCCCGCCGCCGCGGTGCCAAATAAGGAAACCGCCCGCTCCCTTCTGCTTGCAAAACACTTTGGACTTGGTGCTCTGCTGACGCCGCCTGTTCCCAGCAGCTCCTGGGGTGTGCTGGAGGCTGAAATGGCCCCTCTTCCCCTTGCTGGGCTGCAGCCGAGAGCCCCGGGACCCTGCAGAGATGATGCTCTGAATCCCCCCAGGGCTGGTGTCCCGGTGCCGTGTCAGCAATGCAAGGGACACGGAGAGGGGACACAGACACGGAGCCACAGTGTGAACGTGGGGCAGCCCTGGCCATTGGATACACCCCCTGCCTGGAGCTCGACTCCCAGGCCCAGGACACCAAGGAGCTGCTGCCTGGCTGGCAGTGCTGGTGCTGTGCCACACTGGCCTGGCTGGGGTGACCCGTGTCCCTGGTGCTGCCAGTGAGTCACGGAGTGGCACCAGGCACAGGCTGCACTGTGATCAAGGCTCACATCCCTGCTCACTTCCCTGCAGCTGCAGCACACCCCGGCCAGGGGCAGGACAGCAGTTCCAGCCCCTCAGCGATCCCACAGTGGGGTCACCGGCACAGGGTGGGAAACACAGTGTTGGCTGGAGGAGGAGGCAGGAGGCTCTGGCAAAGCTGGTTCAGGAACTGGCTGCCTGTGTCTCTCCATATTCAAGAGCATCAGGGAGAGGCTCAGGGAGCAGAAGGATCTCAGGTCTTTCCCAACTGGTTTAAGCATCTGGGATGAACAGAATGTGTGCAAGGGGCTCAGAGGGTCCAACCCTGTCTGTAATTTGGGAAGGCCGAGTGGCGCCTGTGGGTGACAGGAGTGCCCTGAGCAGATATGGCCCCTCACCCAGTGAGTCTTGTGAATCCCCTGAGCCCCCCAGTTCCTCACAATGCCTTGGGTTGAAGTCCCCGGGTCCCAGGCAGTATCTGGGGAGCTGTCCCCAGCCAAAGCAAAGGTGAAGGGCCTGACAAGGCTCCCATTGAAGGGCCAGACTGGCCACGCATGTGGCTCCAATCTCTTGGGAACACCGGTGCAAACCCCACCCAGCTTCCAGTCACCACAACCACCCGCTCTGACCCCCAGGGAAGGGCAGTCAGACCCCAGCCATGTTGGGCACTGAGCTGCACCAGCCCCACACAGGGAAAGGAGGCACCAGCACCCTGGCTTGTGGGAGCTCTCAGGACAGCAGGAGAGGGGTCGGGGCTCTCTGCAGAGAGACAAAGCCAAAATGGGGCTGACAGGAGCCCCCCAGTCCCACTGGGCTCCCTGGGCAGGGCTGTGGCTGGGCCACGCAGATGGAAAGTTATTTCTCAGGAGCTGGCTGATGGTGAAAGTTCTTTCCCAGGTGTGGCCCAAAAGGAATGTAAATCCTCTGAAGTCCTCGTCTTCCCTGTAATTACTGTCAGACAAGTTTCAGCTTGGAGCTGGGCCGCCCTGGCCCCGGGCGTGGGAGCGAGGGGATGACGCACCGTCCTGTCCCTGCAGCGCACATGTCCCCTCCTGCCCCAGGAATGCGTCCCATGAGTCACGGGGACCGCGGGGGCAGCGGGGCGGAGATGTGGAGGGGAGCACTCGCAGTCGGGGTGCTGGGTGGGTGCACACCAGTGGGCTCATGCAGGTGTGGGGCCTCGTGTTCTCCAGCCTGGACATCTCATGGGGTTACTGAACACCCAGACACTGCTCTCCCCCAGGGGACACAGCCTTGCCTGTGCTGGCATCCCAGCAGTGTCCCAGTCCCAGGGTCTCAGCATACCCAGGAGAAAGGTTCCTCCCTGGCTCTGGGAGGGGTCTGACCATGCAGGGCATGGCTGTGCCCCCGGTGTCCCTCACCCTGACCAATTCCACAGGCATCATCCCTGAGGCATCATCACTGGGCCAGTGGACATACTCTTGGCAGCTGTGGGGCAGCAGATTCCAAAGGGTCTTGGCTCACGGGGCTATCAAAACTGAGAGCCATTGCACAGGACTAACAGGGTCTGACCCGTCTTAGGGAGGCCTGTGCAGCTGGAGCTGGAGCAGTGCTCAGTGGCATCTCGGGGCCAGGGGCTCAGGCTGAGCCTGCTGGGGGCATCCCCAAGGGGGATCACTCGGGAAGGAGCCCTGCACGGTTCCCGCATGCCACGGCCGGGGCTCTCACCCTGGTGCTGTGCACCTGGGGGTCGGTCACAGGCACGGGGCTGGAGCAGAGCAGAGTCCACACTGCCAAGGCCCGTGTTCCCCGACAGTGCCCGGTGCCAGCGGGACTCTCCCCGCAGCCTGTGTGTGGGGAGCAGCCTCGGGTGTGCGTCAGAACAGCGCACGCCGGGCGAGCACACGAGTGTGCACCTTACACACGAGTGTGCACCTTACACACCTGCTCACACTCTTCTCCGCCCCTCCCCTCTCCGCCCGGCTCTGCCCGGCGGGACGCGGGTGCTGGTTCAGTGCCCGCCCCGGCCGTGCGGCGGCTTCGCGGCACCGGCATCGGGGGCTGCCCGCCCGGCTGCGGGGCTGAGGAGCCGCTGGGGCACGGGGAGAGGCTCGGGCAGGATGCAGGCAGCGATCGGCTGCCCACGGGGCACCTGTGCACACACCTGCACACATTAGTACCCCCCAGAACACCCCAGAACCTTCCTGCACCCTGCACACCCCAGGACCCCCCGCACGCCCCTGCACAGATTCGTACACCCCCAGCGCACCCCAGCAGCCCTGCGCACCCCAGAACTGCCCCGCACTCCTCGCTGCACCCCCGCACTNCTCCTGGTCCCACCGGTCCCCGGGTCTCACCGGGTCCCCTCGTATCCCCCTGCTCCCCAGGAGTCCCACCGGGTCTCTCTGCACCGTCCCACAGCCCAGAGCAGGATCCCAGCAGCGGTCCCAAGGGCAGTTCCCAGCCCAAATGCCCAACTGCAGTCCCATCACACCCGAGGTTCCCGTGGGGTGGGGGGCACTGGTATCACAGGGGCATTGGGACCACTAGCACCACCAGGACACCGGGACTGCTGAACCACCAGGTCATGGGAACTATTGGGACCATCGGTACCACCAGGACCATCGGGACACCAGGACATGGGAACTTCTGGGACCATTGGCACCATCGGGACCAGTGGAACACTGGGGAACGAGGACCACCAGGACCATTGGCACCACCGGGGCTCCCACCATTCGGTTCTGCCCGAGAGTCTCAGCCCAGTGCTGGCGGTGCAGAAGCACATCCATGCTCTGAGCAGGGTATGGAGTTTGTCCCGCAGCACTGGGCTGAGCCGGGGTTCGGATTAACAGAGTAACAGAGGTGAAGCTGCTTAGGGAGCTGAAGGATGTAATTACTGTTACGTATCGGAGAATCCGCTGCGCTCCAGGCGAGAGCGGGGCCAGCGTGTGCCAGGCCCAGGCAAGCCATCACCTCCTGCCAGACACGGCTGATGGGCCTTGGCTCTGCACTCCCAACTCGTGTTCAGAAAATCATTAGTGTCATTAGAGCTCCAGGGTGGAGCAGTAGCCCTTGGCCAGGAGTGCCATGGGCATGGCAAGGGAGCGGGAGCAGGAATGGGGTCCTGACAGGGATTTTAGCAGGGCTGTGAGTTGGGGCTCAGGTCCTTGGGGGGGAGCCACAGAGGGATGGGGCATTTTATTGCCAGGGGCTTCTGATTGGCACAGACTGTTTCAGTCTTGTTAATGACTTCATAAAACTCCCTGCCAAGTACAGATTAACAAGTAGCCAAGTCATTACCATCGTGTGGGAAGCGAGATCACAGCCCAGTTACAGGGTAGTGCTCTGGGGTACATCTCCCCAGCACAAGGGCTGGGCAGCCCCTTCCCCTCCCAGCAGCTGTGGTGGCCTCCTGGGAGCATGGCCCCATCACCCCCTCAAGTGCACAAGGTGACAAGGCCCTGCTGCACCAAGGCCATGGTGCAGCCTCACAGGCAACACCTGCCACAACCATCAGTCCTTGAGGAGCAAGAGAGAGGGAGGGCAGGAGGGACCCAGAGCACACAGCACATCCTACCTGAGGGGCCAGGCCACAGCCCTCTTCCACAGGGGACTGAGACCGGGGCTGAGGTCCCACCAAGGAGAGGGGCTTCCCTGGGAGGAGCTGGAAATGACAGCTTTTGGGGGCTGTTTCCACTGCTCCTGCCCATCCTCCTGGTCATCAGGGCTGTGTTGCTGGGAAGGGTCTGCATGGAGCCAGGACAAGGCCTGGATGCAGGAGGGTATTAAATGCCAACAGAGGTTTCTGTGGAGGAGTCATGGGGCTGATAGTGGAGTTTCTGTCACCACCAGCAGGTTTGTCACACCCCCCTGGGGTCCTTTGGTGTGACTGGCCTCACCCCAGAGCGGGAATTAAATCGTGATTCCCTTCCGTGAGCGTGAGCGTCCCCAGGCCAGTGCTGGAACCTGCCTCACCCCGCTGCCAACGTCACGGGTGTCCCACGCTGGGATTCCCATCCAGCTGAAGACCTTGTCCCGGGGGTGCAGCGGGTGTGGGTGCAGGATAAATGTGGGAGCCGCTGTTTGTTGCCCACAGTCAGCAGAATCTGTGTGTGACTCCCTGCCAGCTCTGCCGTGCTCAGTGAGGGGAGAGGAATGAGCAGACAGGGTGTGATTGGATTGCCACACCGAAGAGTGAGACATGAGAAAATGCAAGAGCTGCTGCAGCTGCCTGGAAGACAGATGCTGAAAAACTAACGTGGGAAACTCCAGAGGTTGGACTTTGCCATGGAGATAGAGCTCAAGCAATTCCTGGTGGTTTGGGATTTTGGCTCTGCTCAGACATAAAAATATTCTTCTGTCTGAGTAAAACAAGCCCTGAGGTGTGTCCATCTGTCCTTCTTCCACCCACCTGAGTAACTCTGATCACTCCTCTGACTGCAGCTCGGGGAGATTCACAGGCAGAGCCTTGGTCCAACACAGTGACAGAGCAGCTTGTCCCTTGGGCTCTGGACCAGGGAATCCCAGAGCTGGTCTGTGGTTCTGCACATTGTCACTTGCCTGAGCCCAGGCTGGACTGTATGAGTTGGGATGTCACCAGAGACAACCCACAGGGAGCCAAACTGCTCAGTGCTGAGCTTGCTGGAATGGGTCCCTCATCCCCAGGCAGAGGCAGGAGGGCTGAGCCAGCCCTTGGAGACAGGACTGGTGTGGTCACAATTTGGCCAGTATCTTCCTTGCTAAGATGTGCCAGCAGAGAGGACATGCTCAGCCTGGGGTGGGCTGGCACTGCCCGGGGCTGTCACAGTGCCTGGGTGGCCATGAGAATGAACAGCTGAGGGAAGAGCTTTGACAATCATGGAAAGATCATCTCATGCCAGATGGGTCCACAATCCCTGAATGCAGCAGAGAACCTCACTGCCCTGCACGGCCTGGCAGCTCAGATGAGCAGCAGAGCTGTGGACTGGCTGTGGCAGCAGCGCTGATTCCCTGGGAATCGCTGTGTGAGGGGATCTCCTTGGCACACACTGTGCCAAAACAGGCAGAGCGGGTTTGTGCCCCAGCATGGCCCTCACTGGTGGAGGTGGCTCATAAAGCATCAGTGACACAAAACTGGGACCTCACCTGATGCTCTGCAAACCACTCATGACCTGGGCCAATGGAGGAACATCGCCCTGTTCCACATTCATGGCAGGAGAGGTTCGGAGAGGAGAG
>VZTZ01023569.1:0-13851 GCA_013400955.1 Drymodes brunneopygia
TCTATATATCTATATATATATATGTCTCCTAAAAATATAAACAATTTCAGCACTTTTCATCTCACTTAGCTTTATCTATGTAGACTAAAGCATCCAGTCAAAGCTTATCCTTTCACCATGTTATTAATAAGAAAATACAGCTACCTGCAGAACGCAGCTCATTCCATCCTTAAGTAGTTTTCTAAGACAGGCATTCCTGCATGGCGAGCCATCTTCTGCCATCTCTTTGCACTGAGATGCACAAAAAAATGTACCTGATTAACTTTACATTGTTGCTTATCTAAGCTGATTTTGGCTGAGATAGAGTTGATTTTCTTCAGAGTAGCTGGTGCAAGGATGTGTTTCGGATTTGTTTTGGAGACTTGTAAGTGGTGATAATGCAGGGATGGTTTTGTTATTCCTGAAAAGTGCTTGCACATCATCAAGGCCTCTCACCCTACCCCACCAACAAGAAGGCTGGAGCTTCACAAGGAGCTAGGAGGTGTCACAATCAGGACAGCTGACTCCCACTGACCACAGGGATATCCCAGACAATGTGGTGCCTTGCTCAGCATATAGAGCTGGGGGAAGAATAAAAGCAGGAATGTTCAGAGTGATGGTGTTTGTCTTCCCAAGTCACCATTGTGTGTGATGGGGCCTGGCTTTCCTGGGGATGGCTGAACACCTGCCTGCCCATGGGAAGGGGTGATTGAGTTCCTTGATTTGCATTGCTTGTGTGTGTGGCTTTTGCTTTACCTACTAAATTGTCTTTATCTCAGCCCACGAGTTTTCTTGCTTTTACTCTCCTGATTCTCTCCATCACCCCACAGAAGAGGAGTGAGCTGTGTGGGGCTGAGTTGCTGGGTGGGGTTTGAACATGCTACTATTGCACCCAGCTTGTAATATTAAAAGATAAGCAACCCTTTTAAATTAATCAGCAACATTTCTGGCTCAGTCTTGGTGTCCTGCAAAAGATTCTTCCTGAAGAAAAAGCTGCAAATGAGTGTTGAAGTACATATTTGACACTTTTTATATCTTTCATTTCTAGTTTTGGTTACTCGTAAAGCAGACGTGAATGAACCATACATTGATAGTCATTATTTTTGGAGCCAGGTCTTATCCTTTTCCATCAAAATGTAATATTCTGCCTTCTGCCAACTGGCTGCAATGCCATCTGCCAGGAAGAGAGAGATAGGGTGGGGTTTTTTCACTCTGCCTTCCAGGGTTATTCCTGTGAAGAAGGCATGTGACTCAAGTTGTAGGATGACTCAAGCTCTTATGGTCTTCTTGGAGTCATCCCACAATCAATTTAATGTGTCTGACCAGAAGACAAATGTCTTCTTTTGTCTGCAACATCACCAGCATTTTTCTAAACTTTGGCTTCTGTTCCATATGCCTTGCAAGAGATTCAGAGAACTGAGCACAGGCTTAAAGCAAAGAGCTCCTGAGATTTTATTCCATTTCCATTCTTTAGATGGGGTATGATTCTGGACATCCTCTTTTCCTCAGCCTCTCTATTTATAGACAGGGGAGGCTAGAAGAATTAGGTAATGCCAGCAAAATGCTGTTTTAAATAATAAAAACAATGAATTTACTCTTGATGGGTTACCACAGGTCAGTATATAATGTTATTTCTTATCTCACTTAGCTCCTAAGGACTGGATATTTGTTATTGTTTCAAAGGGATTGCTCTCCATTTCTGAATGGCATACAGACCTCTGTGAATACACAAAGATTTTCTGCAAAAGGGATGTCTTTCAGATCATTCTCAGTCTTAGAGTAAACAAACAATATTGCTTTTCTGATTTTCCAGTAAAATACATTACTTGATATTTGGCGATATATTACATTTTCATTGCATTAGATTGCTGGAAAAGAGGTACTTTATTTGCATGCTTTTATCTTGTGGGGGGAAGACAGAGAAAGGAAATGTAATTACACTGGGTGCTTTAGTCTTCTAATTAGTTTCACTGGGTCTTAGATTTAACTCTTACATATTGCTGAAGTTCATTTTTCTTCTCTTTCCTTTTATCTTGTTCTCTTATTTTGTTTCTGGAGGCAGCCCCTGATGGCTGGCTGTGGCTGTGTGACACTCACTTTTCCCACAGCACCAGAGCAAATACTGCTCCCAGCCTGTTACCTAGCATATTCTGAGTCTTGCTAGGGGTAAGCAGACAGACTCTGCCTCTAAGTACCACCATTATCGGTATAATTTGCTTGAAGCCACAAACAGGGCTGGCCCAGGGTCAGTGAAAGTGCACTGTGTGTTGCTGAGATGACTGCATGCTCTCAGAATTCACAGACCATCATTTCATAAAATGTTGGCTAGCTCTGCTAGATAAGGGCTTCATGAAACAATAAGAGAAAACACTTCACTAGGGCAGTGATCTTCAGCTTCTTTCTGGAATTCGTTTAAAATGATACTGCAGTTTCACTGTCATTACTTTTTTTTAAAACATTTCTTTTCATTTCTTAAAGATAACAACTCCTTGAAATCCTGAATTAAAGACCAGGTCCCCCTTACTAAACAAAAATGCAAAAATGAAGGGGGAGTCACCACTTTACTTTAGATACCTAAATTAACAGTGACAGAGAGAGAATTCATTAAAGTAAGATAACTCATCTCTGAAGTCCTTCCTTTAGACAGTGTAAAGAGAAAGGCTCCTTTGCAGGGCACAATTTGAATTAGACCACTTTTCCACATCAACATGAAGAACATCTGTCTCTCCTCTCTGTCCATTGAGCCTCAGGAGGGAGCTGGTTTAGTTTGGCACCTTAAGTGAGGGTTAAGGCTGCTGTTCAGTCTCTGAGGTGCAGGGCACATAAATTAAAATCATGAGGAGGTGTAGTAAGTGGTTGATAGACATACAGGATCAGGGAGGGTGAGAGTGTTATAGTAGTAAATTCATTGTTAAGGGATAACCAGTGGGGACATTGCAATTCATATTGGCTTTACTGACACTTAGAGAAATCTTTTTGAGAAGGAAAACTACTGTTTCACTTTTTCCAAGTTTGTTTTCTTTTTAATCAAAATAAATTTTTCTGGCTACCTTATTTATCAATGGCTGTAAAAGCTGCCCTCTTTCTTCTCAGTCTGTACTTTCTGCAGTGGCTAGCTTGAATAAAGAGATAAATGTGGGGGTTCAAAACAGTGAAACTTGTGTTGCTCATAAAAGGTGTCAGCCAGACCAAATTAAACAGTGCTTTGACCTACTGGTTTTAAATTTACCACTAGAGTGAATATACTCTTGTCATAACGTATTTTAAAAGCAAAGCTGACATAGCTAGGTTAAGAAGTGGCACAAAGAATGGACAAGAAAAGTGAAAAATAAATTTTGCTTTAAAGATACAGTGATATGGAGAACTCCAAGTCATATGAAGAAATTCCATCCAGAAATGTGAAGTTAGGACTTGAATATTTCATCATTTTTGGCCAGAAATTTAGAATCTTAGAGGCAATTTATCTACAAGTTAGATGATGAAGTTACAGATTAATAAATATTGGCATATTTTTAATATTAGGCATTTCAAAAAGTTATCATGGTAAAAGTTACCAAGATGGTTCTTTTATGATCTTCTACAGAGGCACAAAACCAGTCTAAGTAGTTTACATAATTTCTTTTTGAAGGCTTTTTCATATTTCCTAGGCAACTTTTTCCCTCTAGGTACTGGAATAGTAGAACGATATAAACTGGTGATTCTTGGGTGAAACAGGAACTATTTTTAGTAGCTAGTTGTATTCCAAAGAGGGCTCTTCTCTTGCCAAGAGAAAAGAGAAAGTCTCTTTCAGGGTGCTTCAGAGCATGTAAGTTTAGCTTTCCAGTGCCAAAATTATTTCAATATGAAAATTAAAGTGTTTGGTTTCACAGATGCATTTGAGAATGCTGCTCCCAGGTTAATGCACAGAATTGTACATGCCAAATCCTCTTTACCTCAAGGAGTAATCCAAACAAGAACCTTATGAGAAGTTATTTTTAAGACATTAACTGGGTCTGTTAATAATTTTTCATTATGAAGAAGGAAGTAATATATACTTATCATAAGCATGTACAGACATCTATTCTCAGGAAGAGATGGGAAGGGTTATCTGGTTTTGGTTATGATCAAATATCACAACTTGTGCCACCACACACCACGAATTACAAAATATTTGAACCACTGGAAAGCAACAATCACAAATCTGAGGGGAATTTAGGAATTTCCCTCCTTTTCACACATGTAACCATTTCAGGAAACCTTCACAGCAGAGGATTTCGATTTGTCCATTTTTTTTCCTTTGAGGGTTTGATTAACATGTTTCATCTTGAGAAAATATTTCCACAGATGCTACACATATATTGTCCAAATATACTTAATTTTAGGCAGCAGGAAAAACAAGGGAATATAAAACCATCATAGGATTCACAGTAGGTATTCTCTTATGGATTTAAGCATCCTCAGTTTTTCCTAATTTAGTAGTTCTTCTGTTCCTAAAATCATAGATGCTGGTGCACCTAGGAGAAGCAGAAGCCTTCTGTATGTAGCAAAAATGATTCTGTCATTATTCTAATGTTACAACAAGCAAACTTACAGTCCTGTTTTATTATGTAAATATAAAAAAAAAAATAAAAGAGGAACAAAGTTCTGTGTTGGTTAGTTGGCAACAGAAGAAACACGCGGGTCACAGAGCAGCAGTGGTTTCACCAGGCAGGATCGACCAAAAGCCCTCCCTTCTTTATTTACCTATTTTTATATGTTTCTAAGGACAGTCAAAGATTGGTGAAAGGCGTCAACACCCCTGAAGGTTTACAGGACAAAGACATGGTCAATCATCTTTCTCCACCCCAGGGAAAGGAATGAAAAACAATTCCACAAGTGCAAAACAATCCCGGCTGGTTAAGGAAAACAAGGACCATGTTTACAGAACAAGTATGGGAAACTACAGCTACAGTGTCACAACTTATGGGGCCCTGTAAAACCAGGGCGACAGTTCTGTTGATATAAACTTGGGTACTCTATTAGTAGGATTTTTGTCCCAGTCAAAATATAGAAATTTTCCAAGTAGTGTCTCTGTTCTCATTCCAAACATGGAAGAGTTATTCAGGGTGGATAATACAGACACAGTTTGGGCCTTATTAATATTTCAAACCTTTGGATTTTCAATTATGTTCTTCATTACAAAACAAACTCAGTAACATTAATTTTGAAAGGACTGCATAATTCTTGGATGTATTTCCGTACAACTATCTTAGTGAGACATCTGCTCAAATAAATATTTCTCAAAGCTTTCTCTTAAATCTAAGCTGGCAAGATGGGCAGAGTATGAGCTTTGAAAGTAATTAAAGCTATCTGCATTAATTTACAAAAAGCTAATTTCTCTGCCTGTATACAGCCCGTATTTCCTGCTATGCTTTGCATTCCTTTAAATAAACTGAATGTATTTCTGACACTTTCTATTTAATCTATTTTTCTCTTAGAAAATGTATGTATTTGGGAAGATTAATCGCAAATACAGTGCTGATGTCCCCATTATATTGCAATGACCTGCGCCTCGAGGCAATCACTGTTGTCATACATCCATTGTAATTTTACCTGCAGATTTATGTCCTCTAAGTCTCAGACTCAAGGCTTAAAGTACTGATGGACATTTTTCAGAAAGCTTTGTTGCTGAGGAATTGTAGTTTCAAACTTACCTTGAGAGAGAGAGTTTCCTTGTGGAAAACAGAAGCATGAATTTTTTTCAAATATCATTTAATAAATATGCATGAAGAGCCTTGACTTGAATTTTCAAGCATAGTAAGATGTAATTGGAAGACTATGTTTGTTTTAAATGAAGATCTGATAATACACAATTAATGCAGAAAAAGTGAAAGGGTACTCAAGTGGGAGAACTTATAAGGACATGAGACAGAAAAATAAATTCTGGTGGGGTTTCTTTTCCTGAAAGAATTGGAGCAAGATTTTGGATTCTCTGTTGTACTTCCACTTTTTTTTTTTTCAAGCTATTTGTTTGTTTTATAGAAGTAATACTCTGGTTTACAGTTCCAGTAACTAGCCTAATTCATTCACTGCACTGGATCCTACTGACTTATTTTCTCCCCTATTAGCACCCCATTTTTACTGGTTAGGCCAACATTCCACTATAGCTGAGCAAATGTATATGGCAAAACAAAGCCAATTATTATTTAAACTGTTCTCTATGAGTTCATGCATCCATTCAGTTCCTTGCCAGCAAAAACATTCGCAGGAAATTTAACATGAAATAGAAAACACAGAGAAACATTAGTAGGAAGGGCTTTCCAACCCTGGAACAGAAGATACATCCTGTTTCTTGTCTGAATAAACACTTTTTGACAATATAAAATTTCTGAATAAGCTATCAAAAAGGGAAAATAGTTATTAAATAAATATGAATAACATACATTTCAGGAGCCCATGATCACTTAAAGATTTTCAGACATGAAAAACAAATCAGGTAAATAGTGTTATTTATAAAGACCTAATTACATATTAGCAATTTGTTAGAGATTTTTATCTATCCTGTTTCTACTACTTCTGTATAAATTAATCTTTTTCCTCCTTGCTGATGCAATCATGTCTGATATAATTTTCCTCACATTTTCCCCTTCACACCCTGCCTCTTTTCTTTTTAAAGTCACACACTTTTCTTTCTAAAGTCAAACAATGCTGCTTGAATAACAAGATCCCTTCCATTATGTGCTTATAAAGATGGTTTGCCTGGCTTTTGTTGTGACCAGAACCAGTGAAAAGCTCAGTAAGGATTCTGAGAAGAACACCTTGTAGTACTCTAACTTAAGGCGTATAAATTACTGAACAAAGTCTATGTTAGTTAGGAGTAGTTGCAGTCACTACGTTAGCAGCTCCTTTCTTCACTTCACTTAACCAAGAACCACTGTTAAAAGATTATTTGTTATGGAAAACATTTTCAAAATTATTCACAGTCTCTACTTATTCCTTCCAAGAATTTGCTGCTCCCATTACTGTACCAGTCTCTGCTCGGACTATGAGTACTAGCTACACAATGTACATTTCACTGACCATTCTGTGTTAAGAATGTGAAAGCTTGTTCTCTAAGCACTCTTTCTATTATATTCATAGTCTCCCAAAGCAGAGTATCCTTTCCCAACTGTTCGTCAGATGGCACAGGCCCTGTCATTTCACAAAATGCATTTCACAATACTTACATACCAACCTTTGGGTGCATGGCAGACAAGTTTTGCCCACATGCACCACATGCCCAAGTCATCAGGGAGCAGATATCAATCTACACATAATACCTGTTCTCTATAAATGAAATTAGGCACCCTGGAGACGGTGCCCCACTAGTGGGAAGATATGTGAGGCAGCACACAGGATAATCAGTGATGGGTGCAGAACACCCATGGCACACAGTCATTTTTTACAGGGACCTCTGGCCATCCTCTATGTCCATCCCAGTGAAGGAATGAGCTGTCATTATCTCGTGAACCTTTGTTATCTCTGGCTGTCCAAAGACTTCTCTGGAAATCATCACAACCAGCACTGTTTGCTGTGCCAGTGAATCCCACTACACTAGATTATTCAACATACTGCACTCCAGAGTGATGTAAAAGGGCAAACCTTGGTTAAAGTCATCAACCTGTGTGTGGCTCTTATTCCATTCTTCATCATGACAGATGTTACCTACTCCTTACAGTTGTAAGTTCTGAAATCACTTCAGGACCATCGCAGACTCTCACTTCAGTTCTGACAGGCCTTGGAGAAGTGTGCATTCAGCCACCTGATTGAAGAACAGTCAGGCAAGGAGAGAATTGGGCAACACAGTCTTTTAGTGCTAACTGGGCTATCAACTCTTGTTCTACCTTATGCTTGAGAATACTTACAAGCCATTGTGACAGGAGCCATCACAGCCAGACAAGATCCTTCCATAACCCCACGTCATTAATCTCTGCACTCAGACCACCTCTGCTGAGATATCTGCACATCTCAGTAGATAGCAATTCTATTTTAAGAAAGGATTTAGCAGAAATCTGAACTATGTGTAAACTTTGCTTTAAAAAAAATCAGTTCTTGTGTAGAGGAAAAAACATGCAAGAAAGCGGTAAAGATTTTGGAAAATCAGTAAAAAGTAATGTGAGGGGCAATGTATGGTGTCTTTCATCTCAGTCAAGGCAGATGGCCTGGGCATGGCAACAGCACTGTGGTAGATGCTTGCTTGGTGTCACTGAGGATATATCTCTGTCACCCTTCCCAAGAGAGTGAAGCCCTCTTTGAGAAGTAGAATTCTCAGTCAGGAACAGAATCTTATATCCCATGAAGGTGCTGCCTTTCCTCCTCTGATCTTCAGTTGATGCCTTGAGCCCCTCCACTCCCTGCCATGATCACGTTCTTAAAGAAGAAGCAGTTTTACCCCTGTACTCAACACTGGCAGGGCTGCACCTCAGATTCTGTGTTCAGTTTTTGGCCCTTCATGACAAGAAAGAGAGGTGCAGGAGCACATCCAAAAACACCTGAAAGGAGGCTGTAGCAAGGTGAGTGTCAGACTCTTCTTCCAAGTAACAAGTGACAGGACAGGAGGAAATGGCATCAATTTGCACCAGGCAAGGTTTAGATTAGATATTAGGAAAACTTCCTTCACAGAAAGGGTGGTCAGGCATGGGAACAGGCTGCCGAGGGAAGTGGCAGAGCCACCATCCCTGGAAGTGTTAAAAGCATGTGGGTGTGACACATGGGGACATGATTTAGTGGTGAACATGGCAGTGCTGGGTTATTGGTTGCACTCAATGCCTTAGAGGTCTTCTCCAACCTTAACAATTCTAAGACAGTCTAGAAGGATTCTAACTCTTGTCCAGTAGGTCATTTCACATGGGCTGCACCTCTTATTGTAAGCTGTTTTCCAGAGCTATTTCTGTCCCTTCCAGGCCAGCCTTGAGATTAACACTGTGGTTGTGCTAAGATCAAGAGATGGGATAACACAACAGGTATGAGTGGAGAGGGTGCACACAGAGGGTAGGCTGTGGCAGCAACAAAGTTCTCCAGGTAGAGATGAATTCAGGAATGACTTTTTTCTCTATGCACTTTTCTAGGAGCGTGTGGAAGAAATGTGCTGCTGTCTAGCTGTGAAGCACAGTGTCATTTGGAAAGATGATGATGTCCTCAACCAGATAGAGGGCTCAGCTGGAGTGTTTGCTGTATGTTTTGTGGTTTATCTCTGTTTGAGTCAATGGGAGGTCTTTGCTATTTTCACCCTTCTCTAACAGTGCTCTTGTTGCTTTTCTTTTAGAACTGAGCAGACTAGTACAAGACTATGTACCCTGGATGAAATCACAGCACTGACTTGTATCTGGGAATTACGATGTTCTCTATCCTATTTATTGTTTCTTTGCATATGCAGTGTAACATCCTGATCATTTTTGACCACAGTATGCTGTTTTCTGCAGTGCATTTCTCATTTGAATGCAGTTAAGTTTTCAGTTCTGTGAATTATTTGAGTGTTTTCGCATCCAAAGTTGCATTGTTTTACGTTTGAGTTACATTAAACAGCAATTTAATATTCCTAATAAGAAAATAGATATTTTCTACTGTGTTCTAGGAGATAATTTATTCTCAGTGTTTATTGTGTTTTTCTTTGATCATGACTTCCCTGTTCAACTCTACCCCTTTTGGCAAACATAAGGAAATCTTGAAGGACAGCATCAATTATGAAAAGAAGTGACTCCTACTGCAAAATGTGTGTTGGTGAAAATAAAGATAAAAGTCTAACAATTGGTATGGCTGTGCTTCCACACAAAGAGAATTGATCACTTCATGTAACTTAGAGCAGCTGAACAAGTACTTATGACCACCTGGAATCCAAGACTGAAGGCACAACAACAACAGAGTTGGTATGTTTATTGTCATCTCAGTAGGGTGTAGAAAACTGATGCTCAACGGTTTTCAATTAGTCCACAGTCTCCTACCTAGACTGGAGACTTTTCTTGTATCTATCACCAGAATCTATGCATTCTGGGAGGAGCAAATTAGCTATTCCTCAAAATGTTAAAAAAAAAAGTAGATATGAAAATATATAAACCCTGTGTTAAATAGCATTCATCTGACTCAGATGAGTTTATTTTACAAAGCCTTTTTAATTTCATTTCAATGACTATTCACCCAAAATATACAAAAAGACATATTCTTCCTTTATCTTTTTCTGAACATTTGGAATGGCGGCTTCCTCTCTAAACTCTTAATTCCTGAGCATTGCTTGAAGGCTGGGAATGGACACACAGTTTAAAAACCTGAAAGGAAAGAAGAAAGATCACTTCCATGAAGTGCTTTACCTCTACATAATCTTAGTAAAGGATGGGTTTCTACCCTTTCTATAAAAATAGTCTCCCACTTTTTTACTTTTTCAGTTTTTTAAAAATCTTTTTCTCCTCATTATCTAAGCTCTGCAAATATTTCCTCAGGATTTTTAAGGTACTTTTCTTTAATTTTTTTTTCCAGTCATGTTCAACTGTATGATGGAAAATGGTTTTTTTAGACACTAAAATTAATAATTTTCCATAGCACAATTGCCCCAAACAGCCTATAACTCCCTTGCATTTTATCTAGCCAGACAGCCTGATTGATTTATCTCTTTTTCTGAACATCTAATTATTTTGAGAACGTACAGCATCTCTACTTGTCAAGTATTAGCTCTCATTTTGGTTTCATTTAACTTCTGGAACTCCTCTAATAATACTTTTAAGTATGTCTTCAATCATGTTCAAAAACTTTCTATTTTTGCTCATTCTTTCTCTGAAATTAAAATTTTACATAGGTGAAAAAATCTCGCAGTTTTTACAGATGAATGATTTTTAAAGGGAAATACATAGTAAAGAAGATTAACATTTGTGAGAGATGAAATTCCAAGCAGAGAACCTGCATTGGCTTTATGAAGCAAAAATGGAAATACATATTGAAGAAAAAAGGGAAAGAAATAGATTCAGAAACTAGTTAAATGCTTTTCATACTAAATTAGGATCTTATGAGTGGTTTAACAAAAAGGGGTTATAGCAATATAAAGTATGATGGGGAAAATGAGTTGTATTCAGAATCATGTCGTGAATGACATGACTATGTTTGCTTTTGTTAGTTAAACTTAACTGTTTGAGACATCTATTCATGAATTTGATGGATGATGCACATTTGTTGAAAGGGACTAGGTGATTGTCTTTAGGTATTGCTAAGAATCATGTTTGACAATTTCTATTGAAGTTCCTGAGGGTGTTTCAAAATTTTGAGTTGATACTTAACATGCTTAAGTAAAATTATTCTTGTAAAAGTTCATGTTTTGGAGTGGCAATTAAACACAGTAATTATTACTGATAAAGACTTGCCTAAGCTCTTCATTCATTCTTGTATTGCATAAAAGAAGGAGATATGAGCATATCTTTCTTTTCCTCCAGTCGTACACATAGAAATCAAAGCAAAAGTAACATCACAAAAACCTAATTTGCCAAATACAAAAATCAAGCTAGAATTATAAATTATTAAAAAGTCATTGTGATTTCTGATTTTGTGTCAAAACAGAGAGCTAGATGCTTTTTGCCTAAATATGCAACAGTTAAATTTGATCAGGCTGACTCCTGAGTTATGATTCATTTGATAAAATGCAGGCAACACCTTGCACACATTGATATCTGAGCTGGTCACCGTTGGGTCTCTCCGTAGTTGCTGCAGAGAAATAGGCACTGGGATGGTAAAATATAGCTTCTCCTGAAGCAGGTTTCTACACCAGCTTGGAGAAAACACACCTTGACGGTGTTTCTTTCTCCCCCTTGACTATAAGTTAGTCTTCAGTGATGTGTATGGATGCAAATGTTCCATGCTGACACTAAAAAAAATCAAATGAAACTGAATTTAATTTTAGTCTTCCTAGTGTTGTGGGTTACTTTATGCCACCAGTATAGCCTATTTTAGCCAATATTAGCAATAAAAGCAGAACATACATATTGAAGGTTTATTTCTATAATTTTTAATACAGAAGAAGTTCAGGTACAGTCCAAATAAATTTTAACTGAGGAATATGCAACTTTACTCTTTAGAATTATTGTATTACAGAAAGATCAAGTTATGACTTTAGCGATGTCAGCCACAATGAGCCAAGAGAAAAGAAGACAACTTTAAAAAACTAAATGCCACCTGAAAATATGTGTTCTGTCCATGTTTCACTGTCTGTAGGATTCAGGAATTTTTGTGTTTATTTTCTCCTTTGCGCAATTTTAAAGGAAAGTTGTGTCCAAAAGATGATAATGAAAAAAAGCAATAAGCAGGATATTAACTCCACTGCACAACACAATGCTGGTTTTTAAAGAGCATGCATTGCTTTATTTGTGGTTAGGGTTTTTTTTCCATTAATATGAAACATTTTCAGATATGAAAATCTATATAAAAATCAATATGATCAATATGATTATCTTTACAAAAATATATGACAGGTAATACACTACAGAATTAAATTTGAAAATGAAATTAACTTGTGTATTTTCATTTGTTTAAAATGGCTTTACTTTACAAAACATAAATTCTTAATTCTTACAAGTTTATTTTCTCAATATGTAAGATATCTGACTTGTAATTCTGATTGACTGCACTACATTTAGTATGCAAGTTTTAATATCTTAAATGATCAAGATTATAGATAGCCTGACATATTTTTACCCTAATCTTGGGAGTTGGCAAATCAAATATTTCTGTGACCAAACTGATTATTCCTGCAGATACCATGTAAGTTTTCATGGTGAGTCAGACCAATTATTTTTTTGGGGCAAAATTTCCAGAATATCTCAGTAGATTATGATTCCTAGTTTCATTTTCTAATTTAATTTCAGAGTTAGTATTTAAACAGGCATGGAACTTTTATGCTATATATTCTAAAATTCCTGTCTTCAGGTGGGGCAGCAATAACTACAGGTTTTCAGTTACCTTTTGCTTCTGCAGTTACCTGTTTCCAGTAAATTCCAGATTTCTTGTACTATGTATTTCTTTAGTCAGTGTGCATTATTCTGCTCAACATATGTAGAAACTAGACTTGGAAAAGATAAGAAGAGTAAGACAGTCTGACAAGATATGACAGATATAAAGTAAAATTATATATAGTCAAAATATTGCACAGTGGGGTTTTTTCCTCAAAACTCAGTTGAAATGTTCAGCTTATTCCTAGTGAATCAACATCAAATAAAATGCCAGCAAAATAATATATTATTAAAGTATTGAAAAGATGCAAGCTTTAAAAGTTATTGGAATTCACCCAAAAATTTCTGTATCATATGCTCAAATCCAGTTTGTTTTAAGTGATCTGGTGCTATCAACAATTGTTTTAAAGTAAAAATTAGAAGCATAGGATTATCTGAGAGAAGCAACAACACAGCTGTCTAACACTGAACTGAGTTTCTTGTAACAATCAGCCCTAATTTAGGGATCTGAGTTATACAGAGGCATTTCTTTTTTCTTCGATCATTTAACCATTCATTAAAATGGATTTGAATGCAAATTAAAGTTCAGAGATAGGAAACAACTCATGCAAATGTTTATCTTAGTGATAGACCTTCACTTTTCATCTTAGAGTATAAATAAGCATGATTTGAGGTGTCTGGAAGGCTGAAAAACCACTTGTCAGTAATGTACAATCCATTATTCAACCCATGGGCAGGGAAATAATGACTGCATATTGAACAGTCATCTCTCTCCGTAGAATCAGTGCTTCTTTTTATGGGAAGGTACACAACTTTCTCTCTCCTGTCACCACATAATTGCTCAGGCTCCAATGCCTGTATGCTATGACCCTGCCTGTATTTCAGAGTGGCTGGCATGAATGCTGTTTTCGGGAAGTGCCCATCCAATTGGAATTCATTAAAAAAAAAAAAA